>JAJLZT010000022.1:0-67685 GCA_030572295.1 Glucitozyma multigemmis
AGAATTAGAGGAAAGCAGAAAGTTAGAAAAGGAAAAGAAACAAGCCTTAAAATTACAAAGACAACAAGAAAGAGAAGCTGCACTCGCGAGAGGAGATTCTGCAAAACATCCAATTGACCACCATAAATTTGATTCAAAGGATTTGTTGCATAACTTGTACTTGGATTTAATTTCGCCATTAAGAATCTTGCTTGACTTCCACTTTCATCACAATCGATGAATCTTGGTAATGGCCATCTGTCAATCAAAATTTCCATTGCTTCTCTCTTTGGAGCTTCTAAAAACTCTTTGAAATGTTCATACCCTTCCATTTCATGATATCCAGCTTTTCTCCAACTTGCAACTTTTGCACCATGCCAAATTAAAATATGAAAGAAAGTGTCAAGAAGTAAAATTTTATCCTTACCTAAACTCATTGAGTCAAGTAACACACCAATTGGTTCGGTATTTGAATTTCCATCTTCATCAATCCCACCAAAAGTTTCTATATCATAACTTAATAATGTAGGTTGTATCATTATCATACAGTTGCTTACATCTTCATGATAAAAGGTATGTCTAAGATAAGCAGTTTCATCAGGAGAATTATTAAATACTTTTATAAATGGACTTCTTTGTAAATGATATATAAACTGTGGGAATAATGAATAGCAATTTGCTAATTGGAATGATGTCAAGACTCCCTTTCTGAAATGAGAATATCTTTTACAAAAGTCAACAAGAAGTTTATCAATCTTTTTGTTTAAGCTCTTTTGATCTATATTTGACTTTTGTTGATCTTGTATCAAATTACGAGTTATAGATATAATTGCTGCTTCTTGATCAAAACCTCTTTCTAAATTCATTTGGTCACTATCTGGGATCACAGGGATTGATATTGTAGTTATTCTAGTTATATAATGATTTTCTTGTTGATATTGAAGTTTGAATTGGATATAACATGGTAAAAGTGGACTATCAAGTTTTTCATAATTTATGAGGAATGTAGATGAAGTTTGAAGTGTATTAAGGTGGGAAGTCATATAAGAAGAAGAAGATGATGATGATGATGATGATGGTGTTGTTGTCAGCGTTGTCGGTGATGTCTGTGATGTCTTTGATGTCTGTGTTTCCAGAAGTACTTTCTCATCCTTTTTACCATTACCAATCATCTCTTTTATCATTAATCCTCCTGATGTTCTAACTTCCAAGATACTCCCAAACCCACTACTCAAACCAAAAAATTTCAAGAAACTTTGCTTGAAAATAGAAGTCAGAAAACTATCTGTCATTATGATTCTACCACCTGATTGTTTTGATAATTCACAAAGTTCAAATAATCCAACTTGATCATAACTACCTATAAAGAAATTACAATTTATAGATAGAGTATTCATATTAGTTGTGAGTTTCTTATAGAAATCTGGTATTGCTTTCATATCATGATGTGATCTGATTTGAGATTTGAGGTCTTTTTCAACGATTTTACCTGGTCCGTAAGTACTGATGCCACTTATAAAACACATTAAATGACCAGTTAAATTATCTCCCATTGATTTCATTAATAACATTGCAATATTTAAACTTGATCCAATACATCTATCACATCTCTCTTTCATATTTGAGTATGAAAATCCATTTGAGATCATGTCCTCTATAACTTTCATTGCATTATATTCACAAAATTCAACCGTAGATAAAAATCTTTGATCATATGTCTTTCTTACTTTTAGTTGTTTAGATAAAAGACCCAAAATTCCTTCGAATTGTTCTATTGTATACTCTTTTTCTCCATTAAATATGAAATTTCCACTTTTACCGTCTATCAGATGAAGCATAACATTCTTACCAAATGAAATAAATCCTATGAGAGCATCTTGTGGTAATAAAGATAATGATATTAAAAGGGATTCTTTGAGATCATTTAATGAATCTTTATCAGTAGTATCAATAACATAAAGGTAAATGATATTAGATGGTTGACGATAAGATGAATATTCTAAAACTTGTGAATAAAGTGGATTACCGATAGAGTTATGGGAATTAGAGTCATTGGTTCCATTGACTCCATTGGTTCCATTGGCTCCATTCAAACTATTCGCCACCTCAATATCAAATCTATTTGATAAACCACAAAACTGACAATACCAAACATCTTGATCAACTTTAACAAATGGATTCAATATAGCTTTACATTGCCTACAAGTTGATTTACTTATATCAATTTGAGATGATGGTACTGGAGATTTATTATTCAAGGGGGTGATGAAAGATGATATTGGGATTATATTACGTTGAGATTGAATTTTTGATTTAGGAATAGCATTGAAAGTTAAGCGAACTCCAGTGAGATCTTCGAAAGATTCAAAGTCCATGAGGGTAGTTTTGTTTGAGTCCTACCGAGTCTTCGCTTTGCTCAGACTCAATTTTTTTATCAAGGTTGTGCAAGTCTTAGCAAAGGAAATTAGCAAATACTAATCACTATAACAACTTTACTTAGTCGTGATGATGTAGCTGACTCTTAAAGGAAATAAGTCAGATGGTACTGTAACACAAAATTACAGTCTACTTGAAAGAATTAGATCAAATGTCAATCTGAAGATTATCGATAGTTGGAGATTCAGTGGATGATATTAGCACCAAAACTACAAACTGACTACTTTAAAATGATCAATTTCAATCCTCTCGTAAGTCTCTATGATTTTATCAAGTTTCCGCTTTTCAGAGACTTTATATACTTAATTTCGATCTCAATATCTATCTGAGATGAGGTCTCTTTGCTGAAGATATTTGAATTGAAAGATGTACCAAGAGAAATGATTCTCAATGGGGGATGACTTGACAGTATGGCTTAGGATAAGTTTATCCGGTTTTATTGCTTTGAATGCAAATGTCAAAACCAATTGGTAATGAGATGTCTATTGATACTTGATTATACCGCGGTTTAATATGCGATCCGGCGATCGAGCGAATTAGCGATCTCGCAGTCTCGCAATCTCTTACGAGGAATATCATAAATTACCGAGCGGGTCTTGACGAGTGGCGAGAAAAACTAAACTATTTAGTTGAAACTTAAAAATATCAAGAGGACCGCGCGAGTCTTATTCTATATAGGACCGGCCCGGATTTGGATCAGATCAAGAAGACGATATAGAGATGAGAAGTTGTCATGGTAAAGAATCGCAAGACAATTTCAAGCCTTACATTTACTTTATCTAGCCTCGAAACTACAGTCATATTATAGAAATTTGAATTTAGTATATAATTAGTGCTATAGATTAAGAAAAGGTAAAGAAAATGGATTGATGAAAAGGTCAAGAATCTCAGGTTCTGTAAAAGCCAAAGATCATGGTATAGTAAGGCCATAATAATATACTCTGGCTTCAAGAAGTTTAGTTGAATTTCACGTTACATCTATAATTAGACAACCTCAATTCAATAAACCTCTAACATAATCTCAGACGATCCATGCAAGATCCTTCAAGTCCTCCTGAAGCTTAGCTTGCTCAGCTACAAGCATTCGAGGATTTCATGCAAACTAAGGTAAGTATCTGTAGTACATCCCAACTTTCCTTTACTTGTGACTCATTTCACTTCAACATTTCATTACAGTACTCACTAATCACTTCAGCTTTTCAAAAACTTCCTTGAATTTATCAGCATTCTCCTTGTTACCAAATCTAATAGCTAAAGTTTGAGCTTCTGGTTCACCCTCAGAAATATCAGCAGTAACGGTATAAACCCATGATCTATCACTACCAATATTTTCCTTAAGTTCATAATCAGCTGAAATCATATGATTAGCACAAATCTTCAAAGTTTTATCTCTTCTCATTAAAATTCTAGTTTTCCCCGTGACTTTATGTTTCAAAAATTTAACATCACCAGTTCCTCTTTCTTTCCATTCTTTTGTGTCTGGATGAAATTTAAAAAGCTTTGCTCTAACTTTATATTCAACAGTTTCATCTTCTTCGTTTGTTTTAACATCAACTTTTTCTAATTGAACTAAAGGCTCAAAATGAACATCAACTTCTTCTTCAACATCTGCTGATTCCTCATCTTTTTCAGTAGATTTACCTGATTTTTCATCTTTATCATCTTCTTTTGGTTCTTCCTTTTTTTCTTTTTTAGCACCAAACATTGAGAAAACATTTGATGTTGGTGGTTGAGGGGTTGAAGTAGTGATAGAAGGGTTGGAAGTAGTTGAAGCTGGTGTTTCTGCTTTTTTAGATTCTTCTTGTGACATGTTGGTGGGATAGTTGTTGAAATTTTTGAGAATTATGTAGATGTTGATTACTTAATTAGGAAGGAGGTAGAGATTCGCGAAGACATATAGCTATGATAACTTCTTTGCATTATAGTATAATCATCTCTGTAGAAGCTAATCAAGTGATTAATTTCATCTCTGGACTCTCTCTACTTCAACTCGCCATCACTCTACTATTCATATATAACTCAATCATTTATTATCTTAACAAATCTACATCGAATACACATCTAAACAACATCCTCGTATTGATCTCCTCGACGAATGTTTAGCAAATTCTATCAAGTAACTTTATCTTACTTTATAGTAAGGTTCATATAACGTGAAATGAACCTTTAGATTAAAATATATCACAAATTCGAAGATCATAATTAAATTGTGATGGATCTTAAGTTAATGATATATACATTAGCTTTAGGGGTGTGGTAAGGGAGAAGGTGAGGGTTTAGTTGAGCTCGTACTTGTCTTGAGGAAGTGATGTTTTGGAAGTGAAGTTTGAATCAGCAGTGATCCTGGATATCTCATCAAGATTCAAGAAAATTACTTATAAGCTTAAGAACTTCATGACATGACTTGAAGCAAAATCGGAAGAAACTGTGTTGTTGTAAAGATGGGTTGGAGATACGGATGGTGGTTTATATACCTTCATCTCAATTTAAAAAGCTTACTCTGGAAGCTTTTCAATCTTCATAAATACCTCCATCTTCAACTATAGCTTCACTCAAGGTAGATCATGATTAATCATCCATTTCACTTGGCTTAACCAATCCCCCAACCATCAAATCTCTTTCCCTTCTCTCCCTTTCCTTCTCCTCTTTCTCTCTCTCCTTATCCTCAGCAAATAAATAATCAGTAGCATCACCACCAAATTCCTTGATTTGTATCAAGAAATCTCTTAAAGTTCCTTCAAACTTATTCAAATCCTTATAAACAGCACATAACACATTCAAGAAGTTAATCAACTGATCTTGTTGTAAATTATCAAAGGCAGAAGAAAGTAAATTTGCAAGATATTGCTTTAAATAAGTTGAATTACTTGTCCCTTCTGGAGCTTGATCAGATGAATATAAAGGATATTTAACAACATCATCTTCTATAATATGGATTAATTGTGCTAATAACTGAGATTGAAGCTTAAACCCAGACTTATGATCTGGTTGAGTAAAGACATAAAAAGTATCTGAAAGAATCTGAAAATAGAAATTTTCATAAAATGCTTTTGTAAAAGGAGTATCACCAACTTTCTCAACATTCTCAATCAACTCAACGGTTAACAATAAACCATTTTCTTCAACTTCTCTATTATTGTGTTTAAATGCCCATAAAGCAGCATTTATAAGACTTTGGAATGCATCACCACTAAGTTGTAATAAAGCTTGAAATGACTTTTTATTTATAACTTGAAGTAATTTATAGAATTCAACTCTGTGTTCTGGATATTCAATGAAATCATTTTTAATCATATCTAAAGTACATTCAAACACATTTTGTAAGATTAAAACTACACCTTCAGGTATAAGATGACCAACTTTTTCAACTAAAGCTGTCATACAATTTAAAACTTCAGCATCTCTTGCATCAGGTACATTTAACTTATAATCTTCTAATATAGCACCAAATAATGGTTGAGTCATATCCTTAACAATTTCTTGTAAATTATCAGCTTGGTTAATATAGGTCTCAATCATTTTCAAAATCTCTTTCTTTATAGTACGTAAACCTCTTACTTTTGGAGTTTTAGTTGATATTAAACCATCTTTTTCAACAATTTCACTAATCATTGAACTAACAGCTTTATATAAATACAACATATCAACATACATTAAACCCAATTGAGGATAAAATCCTGGACCAATTGCTTTACAAACAGAAACATTTGTCTTTATAATATTGGCAATAATTTTAACGGTTTCGGTATCAGTAAGTAATTGAGGATTTTTACCTGCTTGTTGTACAATCTCATTCCATGCCATATTTGGTAATGACATTAAATCGTTTAACAATTTTGATCTTGATTCTAAATTTGATTGCGATCCAACAATAATACCACAGGCTTCATAAAAGGTATGAACTTGTTGTGGGTGCAAATCTTCAGTAATTTGTTGAATATTACGGATGATTTCACTTATAAAACCTTCTCTTTCTTGTGGTTGAATAACAACAAAATGCCTTTTACATTTTTGCGTTATCTTAATAAAAGTATCACAAGCCATATCTTGAACACCTTCATGGGTTTCATGCATAAATTCAAATAATTTGTTGACAACGGTTTTCAAAAATCTCCAATGAGCTTTTAAGAATCTTGGATATTGACCAACAATATACATTATATTTGAAGCAACAACAGCTTTATTATCTTTACCTCTTTTCATTTCAGTCAATGATAATAAATCTTTTATAACTGAAACCAAAAATCTTTTTTCCATATCTTCATTCATAGCACCAGATATAGAACCAATTGCCCAACATAATGTATTAATATTATGCCATGACCATTCGGTTTCATCGATTTGTCTTGCTAATTTTGCTGACATAATTTGTTCGGTATCAATAACATTTAAATGGGTTAAGTATACAAGTACTTCTCTCATTGATTTATATAATTGGATAGTATCACTTTCTTTAACAAATTCTCGTACAATCTCACCTTCGTCATTTTCAACAATCAAAACTTCTTCTGGTCTAACCATATTCTCAATCATAACCAATCTTAATTTAGATAAGATATTAGAATATAAATGACTTCTTAATGGATATTTGGATAATGAAGTTGGATCTGGAGCTCCACCTGATTTGTTAATACTTAATTGAAGTAATGGGCTTAATTCTTTCGTAGGTAATGATTGGATTTCTTTAAATAATCCATGAATGAAAAAACTCCAATAATCCAAACAAGTCTTGAATAATTCTCTTTCTTCAATTCTTGAGAGTTCAATTAGATAATTCAAACTATCTATTAAAAGCTGTTTAAGATTAGGATCTGCTTCTAAACTTAATAAATGATTGGTTAAAAATGTACTTAAAAACATTGCAAAATCTTGTAAGAAAGATTGGTCATTTGAAGATGCAATCTTGTAAGACTGTTTTAAATTTGTATTTAATGGTATTATGGTTGAAATTTGTTGTATTGAAGTCTGCAATACTAATACAAATTTTTCTGAGTATGTTGATGTTGTTGGTGATTCAATACCACAAACCTCAGTAAGAACCTTTAATGTAATACTTCTTGTTTCAATTGGGAACAAAAATTTCTTTATTAAGATTGTCAACAAATCGGTTTCGAATATAAATTGAATTGGTATCCATTTTATAAATCTAAGAAGACATTCTAATGTTGTAATGATTAATGATACTTTTGAAGCTTTATCCAAAATTTCAAAACATAACTTGAAAATCTCTTCAAATTCAGCCTTCATACTCATTTTTAAATTCATTGCTTTTGCTTGAGTTAATTGATCTTGTGAGAAATCAAAAACTTCTTCAGCTAATAACTTCAAAATGATCATATTATTCTCACAAACATTAAATGAACTTCTTGAACTTAAAACAATTTCTGGTATAAACTGTGGCCAATTATGAGGCCATTCTTGTTTTAAGATTGATACTAATGTCAAGTCAATCTTATTTATAAGCGCTTTTTGTGTATTAAATATATCATTATCATCACATAATGATATAATCATATTTACTATAAAATTACGGATTCCAATTCTTTCATCATCACCAATTGTTTTCCATTTATATTTGATAAGTTTGTTAAGACAAGATAAAGCTATATATTTTGATTGTGGATTTGAAGATGATGATAAGATTTGATCTGATCTTTTCCATGATTCTGGATGTTCTTCAAATTTGTTTAAGATTTGTTGAGCTTGAGATTGATTCGGAGAACCTTTAAAGAATTCATCTACGATTGAGTCGAATAGGGAGATATCTAGTGGGGTGGAGAAGTCAAGGATTTGTTCCATGAGATGAGTAGTTGAATGAACGAGCAAAGTAGATTTGAAGTTGTCGCACGCAAGTCGCAAGTCGCACGCTAGTGCGACTTGCGAGGTAAGAGTGTAAAGAAAGCGAGTGGCCCACTAATCGTACTCAAGTGCGATAGGAGAATGTCGCTCTCCACTCGCAGAGTGAGTGGAGAGTGTGAACACTGAAGTGAATCAACTGAGTCGCACTGAAGTAATTTAAGTAATTTCTGAGTCGCACTGAAGTCAATTAACTGAGTCGCACTGTGAAAATGAAAGAGAGAAGTCAATGTACCAGGTACAACAAGAGAATGTCGCAGTGAGAGCACTGGTGAATAACTGAGTCGCACTGAGACAATAAAAGAGAGAAGTCAAAAAGAAAGGGAATGTCGCTAGTCAAACTAATGCGACTCTGGAGTAAGAATTCTGAAGTGGCAGTTCAATTTTGAAACCACGCTAGCCCGCTAGTCGCATCAACACGCAACTCAATTAGTGAAAGAAAACAAAGTCAAGTCGCATTAGCGACAATTGATTCGCTAAATAGACAAATAAGTGAGACGAATGAAAAATTAAAGACTTGACAATAAAGCAAACAAAATTCTAATATTATTAAAATACTAATGAATTAATAAGAAACCTTTTATATACAGAGTTAGAATAACAGAATCTTACCACAAGGCTTGAGAAGCTAGAGAAGTGAGAATTAAAATCTCCAACAGGGATTAAATTAGCGAGACCTTAAAAGCTAGAGACATGAAATTAGTGAAAATGCTAGCGCATCACTAATAAGCTTACAATTGACCCAGACAAAACGATCTGACAAAAAATAAACGCACACAAAACGATCTGACAAAAAATAAACGCACCCAAAACGACATGAAGAAAAATAATTGCAGCCAAACGACATAATGATAAGACGAAGTGACTTGGTTAGCGAGTTGAGACTCTAAATGGATGAACTAGACTCGAGATCGAGCTACGGCAATCATCTCATTTTGTATTTGTGTTTTGTAGGTATTACTCGTAGTCTTCAATCATAAATTGTCAAGTAAACCTTTTAAACTAGACCTTATCTCATGAATCACGATCTCAAGATTGATTTTATGAGTTCACATTTATAACTGCTACGATATCAAAATCAATAATATCAAATTGTTTTACTATACTCTTCATAAATTTGAATTTTGTCTTCTGTAGTTCTGAATTTTCTTCACTTTATGGGTTGAACGTGGAGTGACGGTTTTGATTTCATATCAGAAGCTTTTGAAGTCCCTTTGTCTTTGATGCTCAAAGAGCTTGCGTGGTCAAACTTTATCTATCTAAAGAAATTTAACTATTGAAACATTATCTATAGAAGTCTTTGATATACTTATTCAAGTTCTTTCTAAACTTTAATTAGTACCCATAGTCTTTTTTCTCCTAAACAGTCTATAGAGTCAATTGTATTGATGTTTCATTACAAAATTCTCTTGGAAATTCTCATGAACCTATGAGTTGAATGGCTCCTATTTCAGCAGGACTTTACGTATTTCTGCTTTTTTGAGCTCCGTATTCTCTTATCTCAAGATTGGCAAAATACGAAACCTTAAGAACTACAATAGAGCTGTACTCAACTATTAAAGTAGCTTCAACCAGCTTCAATTCCTCTTCATTTCTTTTACTACAACAGAGATAAATAACTTCTTAGTCATGTCTCTCTTCACTTGATTCAAGTTGCAATGAACGGCTCAAGACTCATTCAATGGGTGCAAAATAATTCAGAAGTATCACAAAAATCCTTGGGCGGCAAATTAAACAGAGAGCTTACTTTGACAGACTAAAAGTCTTCTTAAACTCTACCTTATTTGCTTTTTTTTCTTTGTCTTTTCAAAACTTTGAAGTGAACAATACCATCAATTTTTGGCTCAAGAAGTAGATAATCAAGTCAAGGCGATCTACTTCGTAGGAAGTTTATAGTAAAACAAGCTCAAACAATGCTATTGTCTTTACTACTACTATCTCCTAAGATGAACAATAGACTTTATACTTCTTACCTACAGAATCATATAAATTAAATTTGTGTCTTTTCTAGATCTAAAATATGAATCAGACAATGATAACTTAGACTTATGTTTAGTGAGAGATGGATGTGAAATAGCTATTATACTTTGGTTCAAGAGTAGCCGCCCTTTTCATTATTAGTAGCTTATAACAATCAACCTAGGAGAAAAGAGATACTTAGGATCTTATAGTTCAACAGACGACAAAAGAAACTCCTTTGTGTATTCTCAAGAGAGGATACTAATTTGACTTTCGTACTGGAAGCCACTTTTAAGCTTGACAATGGTTCTAGAAAGTACTGTGGTTTTTTAGAAAAGACTTTCAATCGAAGGTAATCAAAATTTGGAATCTACTCAATTCTTTAGCCTATTAAAGCTTCATTGAGTTGAGAAGGTTCTATAGGTTTTGACCTGCTTTTTTGATTGATTTCCAAAAGGTGGTTGTTCAATTCTAAACCACTCACCTCAATTATCTGGTCCCATCATAAAGGCACCCACTGCTCCTAAGTACCCTTCATGTCTTAAGAAATAACTTTTCATATCACCACCACTCCAAAAATTAACAGCATAGCTCAATGTATGTATCGTTTGTAAATGACCCAGTATATAACTCCCACCAAAATAAATTCTCTTTAGACCAAATCTTTTAGCTTCAAGATAAGCAATTTGACCAATATTATTAGAAATTGAATATAAAAGACTCCTTGCAATATCTTCAGATTTAAACTTTGCTAGCTTTTCGGCTGGTTTTAACCTCTTCAGTTCAAGATGTAACTTTTTAAATACTTTAGCAAAACTTGAAGCAATATGATTCGACTTTAAGCCAATCTTATTATAATTTGAACCATAGATATCACCAACTAATAAATCTATGTTCTCATTATTACCTCTTGAAGCCATTTCTAACATCTCATTATAATCTTTTGCTTCAGTCAATAAACTTAATAATCCCCATAATGTCCCACCACCTAAAGAACTACCACCAATTCTTTCAAAATCTTCAGGTTTTGATCCAACAACCTTAATCATTGAAACTCCACTACCAATATTAACTAATAGATATGGATAAATCTCTTCATGAGGTTGTAATAAACATAAAGTTTTCTTTTGTAGTAGATCATAAGTAAAGATTTCATTTGGAATTTTGGTTATAAGCCAATCTAATCCTTTTATAAGACATGCCATTTCATCCTCTGCTATTATTTGCATTGGAAGTTTGTGTTTAATAAATGTTTTTGTCATTAATTGGTAATATTTTTGAGAGCCACCACCAGTTGCTAATATATATGTTATAGGAGGAACTTTACTAACGACTGACTTCTTTATAAGCTTGATCATAAATTTCAAAACTTCAGAAGTGAAATTTGAGGTTTGGAAATCTTTAAAGTGAAGTTTTCCACCAGGATGACAAACTGAACCATTAGAAATTTCAGGAGATGCTGAATGGCCATTAGAAACAATTCCATTAGATCCATTTTGTCCTTGTTCGCTAACCTCTCCATTTTTTGTAAAATACACCAATTTTGTCAAACTACCACCAATATCAACTGATATATGAATAATTTCACCAGTATGCTTTGGTAATGCTATGTTATTACTTAAGGAATCTATTTCACCATCAGTAGAGTCATCGTCACTCCCTTGAGGTGTTGGTGATGATGATGATGATGATACATTTTGATATTGCCTTAATAAATGATCATTTGCTATATAAGCTCCGGAAACATCTATTTTTATATTCCCTTGCGATTGTAGCTTCATGCTTGGGTGTTCAACTACTAAATTTTATGACTAGAGAATTGACTACAAGAATCTTCTCTATCTAACTTCGTCTTCCTTCTTTGGCCAATCTATGCGATGCGATGCTTTAATCTTGATTACTAAAATCTACCACCAATTGAAATCTTCAAAACTGCGTTTATGACGCTATCAAAATACAATTTATAAATTATTTATAACTTTCTCTTCCTTCCTTTCCTTCCTCGGCTTTTCAAATCACAATTTGGAAGTCGAAATTTTGTTGGGAAGTTGATTTTGTGTTATCAAACTTTCTTTATATATAAAAAGTTAATTCTAAGATCAAATAAACACACTACTTTTGACCAATGATGTTGAATCTTTGGTTTGTTCGGAACTTTTGACTATTTGGATTGTCTTGTTAACTGAACTTTTGATGAAATTTTTGGGCTTTAGGAATCTGGGGTAGGCTTATGTCAGCAAAGCGTGAAAAAAAATCAAAAAACTTTATATGTAGGAGAAAATATGAGACATTGATTAAACTTAGGAGGTTTTGAAAGAGATAAAGTGAATTGAGTAAATACTTAGAGTTTTTGGATTGATTTGAGTTTGTTTGGTTTATTTCGGAGACTTTTTCAATGATTTAACACGATTTTGGAGATTCTCGTGTCCTCTCTCATATACCTAGAGAAATTTACGAAACTTTATAAAAAACAGTAAAAAATAACCGAAAAAAGGTCATAAAGCCCTGAGATTAACTTGATCATGATATGATGGCTGTTCTTCTTTTATTTTTAACTCCTCATCCATATATTTTGCTCTTTTCATATTTCATTTGCAACTTCTTCATCTCAATTGGGTAGATCATATACAGGTTAAAACACTATTTGAGATGAAAGCTGACTATTTAGGTAATTAAGTCGATGAGGTTGCAAAGTCAGGTGATCACATAATAGATTAACAGTAGAACTTAGAGAGTCTACTAAGACATTTAGTGTTGATTTGAATGGGATGATTCTGACGTATACTCTATAAGAACAGAAAATAAAAGTACATGTAAAATTATACCAGAATCTGCAACAGCTACATTTATAAAAGAATTAGTTGTAGATGTGGAAAAAGTTGTAATATGTCACTTCTTCTAGGTGATTCATATATTGATAAAGGGTTAAAATTGCCAACTGAATCTTATCTTCACAGTTACTTCGATTAAGGAAATCTTATGATGACGGAGATCCGACCAACATAATGTATGCATTTGTCTCATACACTAATACTTATTTGGTATGAAAGAGATTACGATTATCAGAATTTGCTAAGAAAGTTATAAAGATAAAGGAAAATATCATAATGTAAGCGTGGTATGGATCTGGTTATGATCTCCAATATATATCAACTGATGATAAAGGAAAATATACTATCTTTTGCAAAATTTGAATTAAAAAGACCAAAAAGATACACAATACTAAGAGATCCTTATCTATTTATAATCTACCCGGTAGATGGCCATTTTATATATCCAAGTGCAATGAAGCTATTAGAGCATTCTTATGGGAAAGGAATACATGTGAATCAAATAGATTGGGAAGAACATGTATTTACAAAACTATATAAACATATAAACATAATTGTTACTTATCGACTTATTTAGAGTTTGTTCCTAAAAGGATAAGTGGAAGATCAAATTGGAATTAGTATGTTAATTACGGTTTTGATAAGTATATAGGTACATTATATAAAAGAAGACCGTCGGAAGTGCGACTGTAAAGAGAAGCCATTTCCTATAAGACTGGTTGCTAAAATAGCTTCAAACGGGGTCTCTCGCTATATTCGTCATCTAATATAACATCCTGTCATTATAGATATAAGTAACATTGTTCTTCTAGATGAACCAAATCAGAGTGAGTTCTAATTATATGCACCACTTGTCAATAAAGATCATCGCTAGATCACCAGATCACCACAAGATCACCACAAGATCACTTTCTAAAGAAGTCAAAGGCAATTAAGGCAGATTGTTAGCTGCTTTCACTAAAAGTAGCAGCATTGAAGTTATTTCTTTAATTTTTACTCATTACAGACTGAAATGCTGACTCACTTACCGATAGAATACAAACTTGCACTTAACATTTCCCCTAAAAAGCCGAATTTCAGTGGGAAATTGACAATTCCTTTAAAAAGGATTCTGTCTGGCTTTTCTATAACTCTTTCGTCTTCAAAGCTTATTATAACAAAAGCTCAAATTGATGGAGTTGCATTACTCACATCATATGATAAACAGAATGAAACCATTAGCTTTCAACTCAGAGAAGATGTTGATATCAAAAACTTACCTACACTCCAACTTAGTTTTATTGGTCAGATCTCAACTATTAAGACCTTTAATGATCAAACTTTTGGTATTTTTAAGACGAATTACCTTGACAATATCAAGAATACAAGTGACAATTTCATAATTTCAACTCATTGCCAACCTAATTTTACTAGAATGATCTTCCCAAACTATCCGGATATTGAAGTACCAATCAGTTTGAACATCATTACCTTAGATAAGTTCAAAGTTATCTCAAATTCACCTCTCAAGGAGAAGAAAATTGTCTCAATGAGTGAAGATAGTGAGTTTGAGTTTGAAAAATCTGATTCGATGCCAGTTAATTTATTTGGTTTTGTTCTTGGTGATTTGGAGTATATAGAAATAGAGACAAATCTTTGTCTCTATACTCCCATTGGGCAATTGAATAATGCAAGGCAGTCAATAACGACAATTAGAAAGTTTTATAAATTGGCCACAACTACTTTTGGTCAACTTCCTCTACCAAAATTAGATTTTATTGCCCTTCCTTTCCTTACTGATGGTGCTATGGAAAACTTGGGTTTAGTTACAATTCTTTGTCAAGAATTACTCAATACTACTGATACTAAACGACTTGATTCTTTAATATCACATGAGTTAATTCATCAGTGGTTTCATAAGATGGGCATTAGAAACCTAAAATATATGTGGTTTAATGAAGCTATGGCAACATTTTTAGGAGAATATTTAATGGAGACTTCTAGAGTGGAAGAGTATGAATTCAAGGAGAATTTTATGAAGGAAGATAACGAGAATTCCCTTGATTCTGTGGTTAATCAGCCAATTAATCGAAATTCATCAACATCAAGTATTTTTAATCAGTATGCTTATGAAAAGGGACTTTTACTCCTTAGGATGATAATGAGATTTGGTGATGTGAATGAGAATATAAAAACCATTACAAAATGTGAATTCAAGGGATCTCCTCTGGAAATCTTCGAACAGATCTCTCTCGAGTCTATGGAGGTGTATGAATCTTTCTCTAGAGAAATAGGATTTCCCGTTTTAAATTGTGGAATGAAAGGATCAAATGTGGTGATAGAACAATCTGGAAACTTTTCCATATCTCTCTCTATCAAATTACTGAATGGAAACATAAAGCAAGTTTATTTCAAGGATAGAACTCTTGAATTAGGTTCTGATGTTGTGCTTATTAATTCTAATGAGAATGGTTATTTTCAAGTTGATTATGATGAGCAACTTACAAAGAAGCAGATCAATAATGTTCATATCTTGAATTCTGTTGAACAATGTAGTATACTCAGAGGATTGGAGAGGCGGAATTCATTAGAATGTATTATCTCGTTCTTAGTATCAAGTATCAAGTATCATCTTGATTATGACTCTTTAAATTCTGGACTTCAGTCTTTAGAATCATATTTAGTTAGAGGACCACAATTTCATAAGTCTCATGAACTTATTTCCAAATTTATCGCTGACATCATTGATATCATTGACTTTACTCAATTTACCGAACAATACTCACCCATTCAAGCTCTTTGTTGGAATCAAATTTTATTTTTGGGTAGGGACCTTCCCAAATGTCAAACTATAGCAAGGAATCTTTTCAAGGGATTCATGGGTAACAAATTCTTTGTACCTAAAGAAATTCTTCCCGGCTCGTTTAATCTTACAATGATGAAAGCATCACAAAAGGAGTATAAATCTGTGCTAGCTTTAGTGAAAAATTCTCAAGGTTCAATCACTAATTATTCGAATGTTACAGCTAATGAGTTGCAAACTATAGCTTTATCGTCTTTGGGATTTAGTGAGAGTCATGAGTTAACTCATAAAACTATAAAATTTGTAGAAACAAATATTGATACTAAATTGATAGAATTGGCATTGATTGGATTCCAGTATAAGGAAGATAAAGACGTTGATGTTTTATTTAGATGGTTTAGATTGAATTATAAGGATTGGGAGAGAAAGAGTAAGATAAAGGGACAATGGGGGGAGCAATTAGTGGTGACGTTAAAGAATTTAAAGGAGATGTTGAAAAGTTGGATGATTGGAGGTGAATTGGAAAAGAAGTGGAAAGAGTTTGAGGATATGAAACCTTGAGTAAAGGGAGACATGTTGGAATAAAGAGACAATTTTTTGGGAATAGTTTGGAATGAGAGTTGGATCTGGTGGGCTCTTCTTAAACTTCAGTTATAAGCTAAGTGCTATGTTAACAAACACGATAAAGTTAAAAGGTTTCTACCAATTACTAGTCCATGAAGTCATTCTAGTGAGAAACCAAGAGTTGACAACTTTCACCCAGCTTCTTAATTTTTACTTTGCTTCTCAAATTGTATATAGAGAAGCGCATAGCGCTTTTAATAGAGATCGTTGTACTTAAAATCATTTAGATTCATATTTACAGTAATTGCAGTAACTCTTGGACTTCGAAGTAAAGATGTGATGTACATGAAAAGAGCTTGGAGCTGTCAGTTTAGATTATGATAAAGAGACTTTGAGCTGGTTTCAATAGCTCATCTCGTCAGCGACATTTCACAATAACCATCTACGACAATCTAAATCACCCCAATTCATTCAGTTACTTCGATATCCTCCCTTAATTTTCCTCTCCCTAACATTGGGGGATTATTTCCTCTACTTCCATCAATTTCAACACAACTACACTTATCAGCTTCCTTAATCATTGTCATTACATAATCGACATGTAAACCACAACCAATCCAAGTAATTCCATCTTTTGTTAGTAAACGAATTCGTTTCATGGGAATCAATAAATCGTGGTCTATCTAGACGACTTCATTCTTACTTACTACATTGTGGACAATCCATTGGCCTACACATGATGTGATGAAGTTGTGGCTTGAGTGCGAGAACGTAAGCTAACGACACGAGCGCACGAACAAAGTGGTAAAGAGAATTGGATCGTTGAAAGAGATCGTTTTTAATTTCTTCTTTATCTCGAGATTGTGTCTGGCTTATTAGTTAGTTTAGCCAATCATTTTCATCTTATGAGATGTTCGTTACTCTCCGGCGTAATCTTGACCACACTTTGATGCCTACAATCACGACGTAATTTTTTGAATCCCTCTCTCATCGCTTTATTAGTCTTGAAAATAAATACCTACTGAAAACTGACGCTTCCTGAAGCTAGCCAAACCTAAACAATTGGAAATGTCAATCGAGTATCTCCAAGTAGTCCTTCCAAGTAATACCAATTATCAAGTACATCCGTCACAGATAAGTATTGTCCCATCAGTATTCAGCTTTTCACACCAAAACTCACTCTAATTAGGTCAATGGCATTGTCAAAAACTTACTTTCCAATCATCAAGGTCTCCATAAGCGTAGTTAGATTGCTGAGTAGAATTTGACAACTGGTTAACTTTCATGAGCTGAAGTCAAACACCTACTCGTTCAAGGAACTTTCCTAATTATCTAGCTCTCTATAAGCTTTAACAACTGGTTTTCTTTCATGATGTTAAACACCTCGCTTCTTTTGCTTCGCTCAAGAATCTTCTTGAACCTCTGCCTCTGCATCACTTTGTACCCCCCACAACTTACTATAAAACCCTCCTCTCCTCAACAACTCCTCGTGATTTCCCTCTTCCATTACCTCCCCACCATCCAACACAATAATCTTATCACTATCACTAATTGTCCTTAATCTATGAGCAATAGATACATTTGTCTTCCGACCTTCGTCAAATAATCCTCTAATAACTTTCAAGAGTGCTTGCTCAGTATAAGTATCTAATGCCAGTGTAGCTTCATCAAAAAAACTAATAGGAGCATCTTTAAGTAAAAGTCTTCCCATAGCTAATCTTTGCTTTTCTCCACCAGATATCATCATCCCTCTTTCACCAACAATTGTCTCTATACCATTAGGTAATTCTTTTATCAAATGACTAAGTTGAATCTTTTCAATTATATCATTGATCTCTTCATCGGTAGAATTCAATCTACCATATCGAATGTTCTCTTTAATAGTATCATTAAACAAAGGAGTTTCTTGTGGTACAATTCCAATAGCTTGTCTTAAAGAATTAAGTGAAACTTTTGATATGTCTTGATTATCAATGAGAATTCTTCCACTGTTAATGTCATAGAATCTAAAAAGTAACCTTAATATAGTTGATTTACCACTACCTGATGATCCAACTATAGCAACTTTTTCTCTTGATGGGATCGTAAAGGACACATTTTTAAGTATAGGTCGATTAGGATGATAACCAAATGTCACGTTCTCAAATACAATGGTACCTGGAGATTTTTTATCTAAAATTAACTTGGGAGCATTGATCTCTTCCTTGATTCTTATAGGTTGTTGTTGTAATTGAAATAATGCTTCCATATCAATTAAGGACTGTTTAAGATCTCTATAGACTGATCCTAAGAAATTTAATGGCACTGATAACTGAAATACCAATTGGTTAATCAATACAAGATCTCCAATACTTAAAAGTCCTGTAGAAACACCATGACATCCCATAAACATCATAGCAGTTAAAGCTGAAGTGAAAATCAAATTTTGTCCAGAATTAAGAAATGCTAAAGAAGTTGCTACTTTTATACTTGCCTTTTCATAATTCTTTAAAGAAACATCATACTTCATTGCTTGATAACCTTCATTATTAAAATATTTCACTGATTCATAATTAATAAGAGAATCTATAGCAATACTACCTGCTTTGTTATCAGCAGTATTAGCTAATCTTCTAAATTTAGTTCTCCAAGAAGTTGTCTTGATTGTAAAGATAGAATAACCTAACATTGTTCCTAAGGTTACCATGGCAAAAGAACTTCCATAATTCCAGATTAAGATCCCACATACTATAGAAATTTCAAATGTAATAGGGATAATATGGAAAACCATAGCATTAAGTATACTTGAAATTCCTTTTGTTCCACGGTCGATAGCTCTTGTTAATCCACCACTTTGACTTGTTAAGTGAAATTGAAGATCTAAATTAAGAAGATGCTTGAAAGTATTAAGAGCAACTTTACGTATTGCCAGTTGTGCAACTGTAGCAAATAATGCATTCCGTAATTCTCCAAATAAAACAGCTCCAAATCTACTTGCACCATAAGCTATTATTAGTGATAAGATAACACTACTTAAAGTACCAACTTCAGTCCAATCTATATTCATGGAATCAATAATTGATTTGAAATAAAATGGAACTTGAATATTAAGAAGTTTGGATGAGATTAAAAGTAGAACTGCTAATGATACACGAACTTTGAATGCAAAATTGTCTTTTGGCCAAATTGTTGAAAGGAGTGAACGAAGTATAAAGAACTCAGAAGATCCTTTTGTTTGCAATTTTTGACTTTGTGATGTAGGGGAAGAATCTGATGACTTTGTAGTGTCAATATTCTCATTTGTCGGTATTTTTGATAATTTCCGAGTCTCATTGTCTACTTTCGATCCTTCTTTATCTATTAGATCATCAGGTTTACCTTGTTTAGCCTTCTCAACTTCAATTGATTCAATTGATCTAGATGATTGTTTTTCCTGTAATGTCTTTGTAGACTTTATCTCTTGTTGATTTTGACCAGTATCAAAATTTTTGAAACCAACTTTTTCATCTCTAAGACCCTTATTATCTCCCTTACTAAACCATCTTATACTCATCTCTACATTACCTCTTTTAATCATTCCTTTATCAATTCTTCTCTCAAAATCTGATCTCAAACCAATTGAGACCCCTCTAGACAATCTTGTCATCATCAATGACCTTTGTCTTAGTAGACAAGGTCCTAATGACTGAATTATCATTATGAATCGTTATCTATTTGATCAATTGTGAATAAAAACTGTGGATTATGTAAGAATTTTAAATTTTGTATGAGATGATTATGTCATATTAAGATTTTTTAAAAATTGTGGTTTAGATGTCGTAAAAAAGTCGTTTGAATTTATTTTGTGTCATTAGTAATTCACATGACTACTCAGATGACTATATAAGCTATATACAGATCACTTAATTTTATTATCCAATCAAATCAATGAATCTGTATATACTTCCAAATTATCTCCAAATTACTGGTCTCAAAATTACACATTTTCTCCATATTTCTCATCACATATTTATATATATCACCCTTAAATCACCCTTTAATCACCCTTTCAACCACCCTTATAAAGTCACTTGATCATATTCACGAGACTTAATCAAAATGTCAAAACGTATAATTGAGGATGAACAACATCATCTTGAGAAGAAAATAAAGAATGAAGGAAAGAAAGAAGATATAGCTATTGATAGTGAGTTGTTAGGTCAACAAAATTCATATACAAAAGATGAAAAAGATGGTAATGAAAATTCGGATGAATCAGCAAATGCTGCTGCAAATGCCGCTGCAAATGCCGCTGCTGCTGCTTTAACATCACAAAATTCATATCAGCAACATGTTGCTTATCAAAATGCTTTTAAGCAACAACAACAACAACAATATGCCCAACAACAACAGCAACAACAACAAGTCTCACCATCACAAAGTCAAATGTCACATATTCAACCAACAACTTTACCAAGTACAGGTTCAAAACCACCTCATGGTAGTGATGAATGGCATAGACAACGCAGAGAAAATCATAAAGAGGTTGAAAGAAGAAGAAGAGAATCTATCAATCAAGGTATAAAGGAATTGGCAGCTTTAATTCCTACACCTGATACAAATAAATCACAAATTTTACAAAGAGCTGTTGAATATATAAAGAGATTAAAAGAAAATGAAACAAATAATATTGAAAAGTGGACTTTGGAGAAGTTGTTGACTGAACAAGCAGTTGCTGAATTGAGTGCAAGTAATGAGAAATTGAAACAAGAATTAGAAAGAGCCTATAGGGAAATTGAGGAATGGAAGAGAGAGAGTAAGAAATAATTGTGATGAATCATGGGATAGATGTTTTAATTTGTTGTGGTAACTCTCTTATGAACCAGACTAAAATTTGAAAATCCCCACGTTTTCTAGGATCACAATTATTATAGCATCTACTCTTCATTCGCTCCGCTCATGGCTTCTCATGATGTTTAATAGTTATTCTTTGTATGTATATGTATTATAAAATCGTTTATGCACTCTTGGTTGCAATTACCTAAATTTTTTATTTAAAACTTTCTATTTTTTTTATTATACAAGTATATGAAGTACAACAACTGATGTTGTATTTGTATATATATAGCAAAATATCTGCATGAATGCAGACTTTTGTAATCATTAAAGCAGATTGTCAAGTAGTCAACTGCAGTCATTAATCAAATGCTTTTATTAAATCTTTCATACTGTTTACCTCTTCTTCATAATCAATGTTATTACTTCTAACGTAATACAAAAATGGTTCATGTAAACTTGGTGGAAATCTCTTTACACCCTTGATAACATCTTCACTACTCTTATCATGGATTAATAAATCAATTTCTTCTTCATGCAATTCGGTTACTCTCATGGTGGATGAGTATCTAATTAAGAGATCCTCATTTGTAAGGAGAAAGTCAACTTCCTTTTTGGTCAACCTTGCAGTATTCTTTTTTTGAATATCTGTTAATGCCCTTTTGGCAATAGAAAGGTCTTCTTCTTTTGGATTATTTGCAACATTGGATTTTTTGTCTGCATGTATTTCCTCATTTGAAGTTTCACGTTTTCCTAATTTGAACATATCATCGATATTTGATTCTTTAATCCATAAACGTAATTGAGGTACGTAAACATATTTATAAAAGAATCTTTCAAAAAGTCCCTTCTTATACTCAACTGCTAAGATACTTAAGAATTTCTTTGGTACATAACCAATTTCTCCTTCAACAACTGTTCTAATCAAAGGACTGATTTCACTTAAACTACTGAAATGTAAATTTCTGCAGTTGTAGATTTGCAATTTTCTATTTGCATCATATGAATTATCAAAACTTTCTTTTGCAATCAAGTGTTTATACCTTTCAGGAGTGTTTTCATGCGATGAAGCTAATGCGGTAATATCAATATACAAACCAGTATCAATATCAATAAACCTTGCATCAATATTATTATTACCATTACCTTTGTTCCTTTGAGTTATAAAAGTACCTGAATCTAAAAAGTATCTTCCAAATCCGGTTGTAAAATCCTCCACAATAAGTGATTGATTGAAATTAATTGACAATTTTTCAAGTTGCATAACTGGAACCTGTACATCAATATCATTATCCCAAGGGAATGCAAATCCATTCCAATACCAACTTAATAATGAACCATGAGCAACCCAACTAGTAATACCATTACTTCTAGTAAAGTCTAACCAAGAACGAACTAATCGATGCAAAACCAAAGTTTGTTCAAATGTGTTATAAGTAATACCATTGAAAAATCTCCAATCGTAATGATCCCCTAAAAGAGATCCATCTAATTTAACTTCTGAAAAATATTTTGGTATATTACCTCTTTTAGTTATCTCATCAGAATATTTTAAACTTTCAAAATATTTTTGTTCATCTGAAGACAAAACGATTCCATTTTTGGTTTTGTTTTCATAACCCTGGATAATTTGGGAATGAGGGAATTGGAATTCGGATTCATCTAAATGTACTTCGTAAGAGTTTAAAACTTTGACCAGATCTGCATATTTATAAATACCACTAAATTCTTTGAGTCCATTAATCTCACGTGATTTGTGCAGTTGGACAATATCACCATCAAGCATTCTTACTCGTTGATTTTTATCAATTGTAACATTTACTGAACCTTTATTAGTAAGGAAAATAATCTTCTCAGGTACTGGAGCTGATGAATAAAGATATGATTGACCTGCTAATTGGGCAATATCGGAATTAACTTTACCGGTATGAGCGAAAACATGGAAGCCGGGACTGAATTTCGTATTCCCTCCGTCTTTTACATCTTTATCGTTTATGCAAAATTCAACTGGGTCTTTAAATTTTGCAGATTCATCTGCACGCTTTCCATTAGAATTGTCGGAAGACGCCTCGGGGTCTTCGGTTGATTCATCATCTCTTTTATCCTTTTTATATTTTAAAATTTCGCACAATGGCTTTTCGTTTTCTGGTGCTAAGATATATTTGTTTAACAAACTCAAATCTTTCCAATCATACCAGTGAAATGGAACTGGATCCAAAGATTTCCTTATTTTACTAAAATAAATTGAAAGAGTAAATCTCGGATCAAATGGTTGCAATACCGGAATATCTTTTTTCTCCCCAAAGTAATATTCAGGAATTTTAAATATTACATCGGCCTCCGAAATTTTCGTGTCCGCTATCCAAATTTTGCCAGTATCAACATCTGATGAGTTCAATGTTGATTCTATGAATTTAGTACGCTCACTATCGTTATTTTGAATTGGAACAGTTCTATAAGGTGAAAATGTATAATCCGAATTAAGTAAACTGAGAGCATAACGCTTATTATCTTTGTTTATACGTAATGAAGTCCCTAATAAGATAATGATAGTGAAAAAGACTAAAAAGATTGTGAATCGTAGATAAATTCGACGATTCATATTAAACCTTAAATATTAACTTCAAACAATGTAGTATTCTATCAAAAACCTTATTTTCAGTCCCTTATCACTCTGGTCTATATCCTCCTAATCCTCTCCTTTGTTTGTTTAGCTATCTCCTTGCTTGTTGACAAAACTTTGACTCAGTAAATCTCTTAAATGAACTCAACAATTCATGCGTAAAACCTCACATTAATATAATCCAGATCGATATTGCATATAAGATTTTTTTTCAAATTTGTTTTCAATTGCTATATTATGTAGGAATAAATAATATTGAATAGATAAAACTCGTGTGAGTTTGACGGATATAAAGTAATACAATTGCCTTGTTGATTAGTTTCTGAATGAAAACTAATCATGAAGATTTCAATATTTTTATACAAAGTTTGATAAAGTCTTATCTAAATGTTTATCTCAGTTATCAAAAAAGAAATTTATTCCCCTTTAACTAAAAAGGTTAAATCTTCTCAATCATGTATATAAACAAATAAACCAAATTATTGATAAATACACTTCGAAATATGGGTCTACGTGCATTATTATCAACCTATTATGTAAACCCCGCCAGGTATTTAAAAAATATCGCTGGTTTTATCTCTATATAACCAATTGTATGTAGTTGTGTTTATTATCACACGATATTGACTTAAACAGTCATTTAAACACTATTTTGTATGTCTATAAACGCCTTTTGAATTATAAATATTTAAATGATTTGCCAGGGTGTTTATTGATTTTATTAATTGTAATTGCTTATGTAAGGAAATCCTAGTAATTTCGGAGTACCTTTTACGATATTTTCATACATTGTATTGCGCCATTTATCAATATGGCAATTTGACTTTTTGTATATTTACCTGCTACTGTGCTGCCTCAGTGGCGGAGGTTATCGTCACACGATGATTACGTAAGTTTAATTAGAAAAAAAAAATAAAGGTAGTGTGTATGTGGACCAAGTTTCGAATTCAGATATAGTTTCGCGTTTTCAAATATGTCTGTTAATTTATCGTAAAATTTGTTTATCTTTGTTAGTCACGTGTCGCAATGATATATTGATATGTATAATTATGTCTTTCTATGTCATACAAATGTCTCAGTTTAAGAACTCGAGATAACTATAATAAGAACTCAAAAAGTCAACATAAACAATATTTACCATTTCATCCTCAAAAGCCTTGGATTTCTAAATTGTAGATGTATTTCAACATAGCCGACTCGTCTCTTAACTAGTATCATCTCAAATCGCAAGCTTAAACATCCATACACCTAGAATATCAACTACACACTACTCCAACTCATAATCATCCCAACTATCATCCTTAAACATGGATGACAATGGATTTAGTGATATAGAACAAGATAACAACCCATCATATTATGGTAATAAGTCAATATTTACAAACCCATACAATTTGAGTAATGAAAATCCACAAAATAACCGATTAGATAATCAATTATCATCATTAATGAACAAACTGATTGTTTTAAGTAATCAGATACAAAGAATATTAAATAGTAGATGTGATGTTAAGGTTAAAGGAAGTGAGAGGATTAATGGTATTGTTGTATATTTCATTGAAATGGGAGTAGTTAGTGATTTTAATGAGAAAGGTAAAGGAGAAGGATATGAACACAGATCAAGTAAAGAGAGTCAAGCATGGGATCATAGAGATGAAACTTTAAATATTGATTCGTCAGTAGCGGATTTCTCAATAGAATCAAACAGTTTGGTAGATTCAGAAGAAGTACAAGCAAAAGCTAACGAAACACCTGGTCAAGTTCCCATAATTGTTAAACGTCGATACTCAGAATTTAAGTCATTTAGGGATAATTTATGTAAATTATTTCCAACATTAATCATCCCACCAATACCAGAAAAGCATTCATTATTGACTTACCTAATCAATAGTGTTAATTCTTCTAATGAAGTTGAAATTATAGAAATGAGAGTTCGGTATTTCACCAATTTTTTAAGAGATTTGATTCAAATCCCAATCCTAAAAGAATGTCCTTTAGTTTTAAAATTTCTTGATCCAAACTATGAATCGAATTGGTTTAATGCTTTGAATGAACCACCAGTAAATTTACTTCCTAATAATCTATTATTAGCTAATCCAATAGATCCAACAAATCAAAATGGTTTATATATTTTATTCCCGAGTGTTGTTGAGTTTAGTTATAATAATGATGGGTTACCAATGTTAGGGAAATTTAATGAGGATCTAAAAGTTTTAAGTGAACAAATTGGATTAATAGAAGAGAGAGAAGGAAGAAAAGTAGTTGAGGACGATAAAGATGATAAGGATGATAATCCACCAATATATACAGAAAGAGATATTATAGAAGATAATGAGAATGAAGATATAGAATCTGATGAAATATCAACATCAACTAAGAGACAAGTACCAAATGGTACTGAACTTCATTCTTCACTTCCATTAATACCTCCCAAATTACTTCATTTTGAAACCAATTTCAAAGCAACTCGTAAAATCATTTCAGAAATTTGTCGTAATGATTCAAGATTAACTAAAGACTACAAGTCAATGATTAATATCTTAGTTGAACTTGGAGGTAATCTAAACAACTTTTCCTTACAAGTTCATGATAATAAATCAAATCTACTCTCATCATTAATAGAGAAATTTGGTTCAAATATAGATTCAAATTTCATCATCCTTGAATCTTTCCTTATAGAGAATTTGATCTCAAAATGGCAAGAACCTATGAATCAAATAAATCATTACTATCAGTCTATATTACAGATAATCCGATTTTATAAATACAAAATCATCCAATTCAAGTTATTACATAAGCTTAAATTCAACAAGTTAAATGAGGTTTATAATATAAGTAGTCATTTACATGATTTACTGAGACTTGATAAATTATCAGCTATTGAAGTTGATAGTCCTAGTATTAAAAATGCTATACAATATGCTGGGAAGAATAATAAAAAGAGATTACTTAAATCCAAAAAAAGTTGGTATGGATTATTTGGTGGTGTTACAAAGACTCAAAGTTTTAACCTACCTGATAATTTGAATCACAATGAAATTGAAAATGGTGATTTATTTGAACATAAGTTAAAGCATAGTGAGAAAGAATTGGCAAAATTAGATCAGTTAATAGAAGTTGCTAGAAGAGATTTGATTGATTTGACAGAGGAGTTGGAGAAGAATTTTGATGATTTTGTGAAATTTATGGAAAAGAAGTTGTTAGGGTTAATGATTGATTTTTTGAAGAGTGGTAGGAGAATGATGAGGGAGAGTTTAGGGAAATGGGAGGAATTAAAGAGAGAGTTGGAGAGTGGGGATGTATAATTTTGAACACCACTAAGACATATAAGTATTGGAATGTGAAGCATATGATGAGTTCTTTACCTTTGGAAGAATTTACCATTTGATTAGCAGATCTATAAAGGTGTGTTGGTACTCAGATCGTCGGACACATTGGACTTACATATTCATTCAATCCCAGTAGTTTTTGTTAAGTGTGAACCCTCCAACAAGGATAGAAGTGCTTGAGTCCTAGCTTAGAGATTTGACAATCTGTTTTGATTGAGTTTTTCAAAGGTCGACTGGATTACACTGAGAGGTAATAATTTCATAATAATGTGAGCTTCCTTATAGACATATAGGCATGACTGGGACCCGCTAAGTCTTTCTCCTCCCAAGAATTAAGAGGTAATTTTGAATACAAAATTGAAATTCACCACCTAATAAACAACCATACAAGCTAATTAAAGAGAAATGATTTGCATAATACTAATTTTTATATAATGGGAAGTTCAAAGGAGAGCTATTTAATAAACAGATTTTAAATGTGATGTAGTGTGAATTTTAGGAAGTTACTTCTTAGGTATGGATCAAATAAGAAGTGGGTGTTTTTTGAGTTGATATTGTAAGAGAGGTAGAAAAAGAAGTTTCGAAGAGAAAGATATACTAAGAAAAGTGTATTGAATTATTTTACTATGCCATTTGGTAGAAAAAGGAATACGATAGATATATTAAATACTCTCTGTCTTAATTTTTGGATTTATTGCAAATATCAACAAAAGATGAATAGCCTGAGGAAGGAAAGGTAGAGGTTTCGAAAAAAAAAGGATTAGAACGAATATGGCGACTCTCAACATAATTAGGAGAAAGTAGGAGTAAAACTTAGAGTACAATTTAATATACTTATGAAAGACTTCGTAGTTTTAGATTACGCTATCTGGTCTGAGAAATAAAGAGAGATCAAGAGTATATAATATAGGGAGAACATTAGGGAAGTAGATGTAGTAAGATTATTAGAGCAAAACAAATATACATGTGTATATGTAAATATATATTGATATGTTATTAAGCACAATAAGGCTTTTTGACTCAGAATACTCAGTCTTAGGATCTCAGTCTCACTCAGTCTCACTCAGTCTCACTAAGTCTACTCCCTCTAGCACACCCTCAATCCTCCTCCACACGACCTATTCTCAAAACTCTTTCCACTCAATTCTTCCTCTCTCTATATCTCTTTTCGCCACCATGGACTTAGATAACGAAATATCAACAATCTTATCATCGATCAGATCATCAACAGAAGATGAATCCTTAATAACATATTCATTTCAATTGGAAGACCTTTACGAAAGGAAATTATATCATCAAATAACTTTAACATTAGATGAATTATATCAACAATTCCAAACAGATTTTGAATTAAAATCAAAATTATATAATCGTTTCATATATAAGATCGAATCCAAGCTCAATTCTATAAAGACAATTGACTTTTTATTACAAAGTTTCAAAGATGAATCAACTTTATTAACAAAATTAACGGATTTAAAGTCTTTATTAGATGAAAATGATAAAGACTCAACTGATTACGTAAATCTACAAATTTCAAGATTTTTAATACTTCAAGGAGAAATCCAAAAAGCTGAAGAAATCTTGGAAATTTTCGAAAATCAAGCTAAAACTTTTGGTTTTGTAAATTCAAATTCAAAAATCAACTCAGCTTTCTATTTAACAAGATGTTCGTTAGATAAGATACAAAAGAATTATAATGGATTTTATAGTAATGGATTACTTTATTTGAGTTCCAAGAGAGAAGGAGAATCAAAAGATTCTGACAAAAATTCTTTCTCTTCCTCAGAATCTTCATCCTCACTTTATTATGATCTTGCAATTTCAGCTTTACTTGGTGATAAGATTTATAATTTTGGTGAATTAATTCTTCATGATATACTTCAATCTTTAAAAACGTCTTCTTTTATTTGGTTATATGAATTAATCCATTATTTGAATTTAGGTGATCTCAATAAGTTCAATCAACTTTTACCAATTGCTTATGAAAAATCTCCTTTCCTTAAACAATTTGATACATTTTTAAAACAAAAAATCATGATTATGAGTTTCTTAGAATTGATATCACAAAAATCAACTACAGACAAAAAATTGACTTTTAATGAAATATCAAAATTCACTGGTTCAAATGTAAATGATGTTGAACACTTAATTATAAAATGTTTTAGTTTGGGTTTGATAAAAGGCTTTATAAATGAAATTGATCAATTTTTAATTGTAACTTGGTTACAACCAAGAATATTAAATTTAGATCAAGTCAAAGTATTATATGATCATTTAGTTAAATGGGATAATAGAGTAGATGAATTATCTAAAGAAGTTTATAAGAATGGAGGTGGTGTTTGGGCAGGTGTATAAGGAAGTAAGGGGGTATGAGTTATACTAATTGATGTTCAGATTAGCTGGCTATAACTCAGAGAATGAGTAACAAGTCTAGTATGCGAACGGCTAGTCAGTACGAAAGTTTTCCAGGTAATCCCCTTCCCATATTTAGATGTAAAGTCCTACTTACTATGCTTTTTTATTTTGTGTGTCACGGCTGACCTGAAAGTCGACAGAACTTCAAGCAAGATTTGTATCTGACTTATTGTTAGGGTAGGTAGTTCCTCCTCATTTCTTTCATGATATCAATTGAGCTTCCTATTGAGCTTCCCTAACCCATTCTTGGTCTCAATAAGCATTATTCAATGGCACAGGTATAGCTATGTAAGCGGAAGAATACGAAGCTTACGGAAGTTTAACTAGTCAACAAGATTTTTATAGATAGAAATAAAAAAGTATCGACATTTTTAAAAGTGATCTAATGCTGTATCTTTCATGCGATTAAAGAAACAAAGCAAAACAAATCGCAATCAACTTCTCAAGCTCCAACTACAAATTTGACTTATTGATTGTTTATTGAAATTTACAAACTTTTCTCTTTTTGAATCTAATTTTATGACTTTTAAGCACATCATGGACTTTCTAATTCACAATAGTATTTTGGTGTGGGATGTTGACTATCTGACAATGATATTAGCATTGGTGATTATTTCTGTCTTGAGGAAGTCACCTGAAAATCTCTAACAGATGTAGTATGAATCTTCAAGAAGTCATATTAATTGCTTACCTTTTTTTATAGGTATGATTTCCTGTAAACTATGTCTGGTGATGGGAATAGGTTTGTAGCTATGAACTTCTCTGTGGGAATATCACCACAGTGAATGGACAATATAACTGGATTGGTGGAATGTTAAGTCAAGTCAATTGAAATCTCATTACCACGATAGATGATATGGATCATAACATCATATCTGCATATCACCATTTCTATTCGATGTTACTACTTCAATCTTGTATCTCTTCCCTCCTCATCACTCAAATCCTCTTCCCCTAACTCAAACAAAGTATTCTCTCCCTCAACACCTCTAACATCAAAATCTTTCCCATCTACACTCTTCTTAACTTTATCTATACCTTCCCCCTCAAACTCTTCTTCTCTTGTTAATTCAAAACTATCAACTGGATTTCTTTCATTTTGATTATCATCATGACTCATCAAAGACATATCATCTAATTCAAATTCATTTCCTTGATTATAACCTTGATTTTCATCTACGTTTTCATCGGTTGATAATTGTTGTGAAATTGCTAACATATAACTTGTTTCAGTTGGTCTCCATAACCAAGCAACACATAAAAATACACCAAAAAACACAACACTTGGCCAAAATTCAAATAAGAAGAAACTTGATTTAAAACTATTTTCAATGGATTCGGTACTTGAATAACTCATATATAAAAATGTCGAAGCAAACAACATTGCAAAAGTTGCAAAAACTGAAAAGAACATAATTTTGAATAAGTTGTTATAAAGATTCAACTTTATGATTTGTCTTTGCTTATGTAAGTTTGCCGTAGTCTTCTTTATAGAAATCAATATGGCAAAATAATAAGCAGTTAACGTAATTGTAATTGGTATAATTGGCAATAAAGTTTTAAAACTATTAGCAGTGGTATCATATAAATCTTGATTTGTTGAAATTGTAGATAATGAGGAACCATCATAATAAGTTGCAATTAAGTAAGCCATGGAAGATAAGAAATGAAATCCAGCTAATATTTTACATCTAAGCATAATTTTCTTTGGTAATTTAACCACAACAACTCCATAACCTAATGCGATTAATAACAACAAAAAGAATGCAAATGTTATCTTTATTGAATTTAATAATGATAAGAAAATCATATAGAAAATTATAAATCCATTTGATGGATTATTGCTACGATTAACTAAATCATAATAACTCCAAACAACCAAAGTATCAAAAGTTAAGAAAGCTAACATAACTAGAAGATATTTCTGTAATGGTAAAATTTGATTTTGATTACGTTTTTTAAAGAATTGAAAACCATACAAAGCAAGTGCTATACCATAACATAAGGTTAATATACCATAAGCAGGTAATTTTGGTATTTCACTTGCTGATAATTGACCAAAAGCATTTCTAAAATTGATATCACCATGATAATGTTTATGATGTTCATTAAAAGTTGCAACACAGTAAAATCCAGTTTCATAAACTGTATAATTTACATGTTGTTGACCAATATGATCAGTTGTACCAGTTAAAATGGTTGATGAGTTTGTCTTCTTAGTAATAAATTTACCCAAGTCAGCGGAATTACAAGCTTGAAGAGTGTTGATAGCATAATCATCACATATATATTTCATTTTACCATTTGACATTTTCACACCAATGTTTGATAAATCACGATATTCATAAATGACATAACTTAATGATATATTTGGATTTGAATCATAGGTTTCATCTGGTTTTGAAGATGTTTTATATCCTTCAAATTCGAGTAAGTTTATACCAATACGTGGTTGAACTGATCCACCCCAATCATGAACTGAATACATTCCCAGACAAACTTGTGTATTATAATCATTATCAAATCTTACTTTATTTGATTTTGCCAATGTTATTAGAAAAGAAAGTATGAGTATTGTTAGACAATTGAAAGAGATCATGATGATGAGGTTTGGATGAGGTGGATTTGAGAAGGCTATGAAAGGTAGTGTAAATGGAAGAAAAAGATTGAGATCGCGATCTTTAAAACTGCATCTGAAGAGTTGGAGTTACTGTGATAAGAGCAGGGTCTGAAAAACCAAAAATTCTCGCCATTTCAGAGTCTTCAGGGAAGAATAAAGCAAAGAAAAACTGAAGATCTAAATATCTTATACCAGTAAAATTTGTTAAATAACGTAATCATTATTGTTTGATAACAACCAACTATCAAACTTAAAGCTCTAGATCATCTTATATTACTATAGAAATCATACTATCCAATATAATGTCTTTAGAAAAGAACTCTTCCCTCTTCATCCTCTCAATCTCTTTCAAGTCTTAGTTCTCCTAAACATTCTGTAACTCATCTAATCTCTTCTGTAAAGTATCTTCAACTTCACTCCAATTATCAACTAATTTCGAATAAAATCCAATCTCTTCATTACATAACCCAATTATAGAACTTTTCAACTCATTCCTATTAAATCTATCCCAATTTGGATATTCTTCATTTACTATTCTATTCGTCAAATCATTTACTAATTTCAGTTGAGAGCTGATTTCATTCTCTAACAGTTCAATTTTTGATTGTAATTTTAATGCTTTATTATCTGATGAGCTTGAGGATATGTTTGGTGTTGCTGACATTGAAAATGTATCTTTAACCATTTGAGTTGTATTATTGATGATATTATTTTGTGAAGTATTTGATACTACACCACCGTTTAGATTCTGTAATTCGGTCTTAGATTTTAAAAGGTACTCTTCTAAAACTTGTAGATCTATTTTCTTATTATGTTGAAGCTCAATTAGATGAGTTAATTGGATAATATATTTGGAACAATCTTTAAGAGAAGTTAAGAAAGTCTCATCAATATATTTGTGTTTATGAGTCCAAGTTTCAGAAAAATATAATAAAGAATCTGAGAATAACTTGAAATTTGTGGTTATAGTTGTATTTTCAGAATTTTTAGTATCATCATTCAAAATCAGTAGTTTTTTTATTTGTTGTGAGAAATGTTGGTAATCAACACTAAGATCATAGTTCTTCTTATTTAATTTGGTGAAAAGCTTATCTAATTTGATTAAATTCTCATATAATTTCTTCAATTTGTCACTTATTTCAAGAATATCCTTATTCGTTTCACGTTTATGCTTTGATGGTGTTAAGAAATTCATAACAGTTTCAGTGATAATTTCTTCATTAACAACTTTATTTACAACACTCGAAGTAAATCCACTATCAGGATCAACAACTGGTTCACCATTTTTATTGATTTTAAGATTCTTAGTAAATGTATTCCAATTTGATGAATCGCTTATAAAAATATGAAAGATTGACGATTTTGATAATGATTTGTGATTTACAATGAACTTAATAAATCTATTAAGAGAAGTCAACCTTTTATGAACAAATTCTTGACTAAAAGTATCACCAGTTAAGTACTTAAAATTTGATTTAGATGGTAATGGTGGGATTAGTAGTTGTGGAAAATCACTACTTAAACAATCATATAAAAATTTGAAATCACCATATCTTCTTCTTGTTGTTACGATTACATAACCATCATCTTGTGGTTCAACCGATGAACTTTTTATAACAAATGGATGATTTGATTTTGATGTTAATAAATATGATATGTATGGTTTTGATGATGCATCTAAATCTCTAATTGGTGTACTAACTGAAGTTTCTATTATATATGATTTGATATCTTTTTCTTTTGATAAATATAATGAACTTGATGGTTCCTCTTCTGAACTTTGTGAGTTATCATTTTGATGATCTTGTTGTTGTTGTTGATGATGATTTTGTAAAATTTGTTCGTTTGGTTCATCTTTCTCGTTTTCCTCTCGTTCCTCCTCTCGTTCAGTCTCTTTCTCCTCCTCTTCTACCTCCTCGTTCTCATTCTCTTCCTCCTCTTCTTGTTCTTTGATCTCTTCTTCAATCTCTTCTTCTTGGATTGTGTCAGGATTGTTTATCTTTTCAAGTTCTTCTCTATCCCATTGTATTGATGTAAATTGATCTTCTGTACTCATATTGTAAGGGTTAAAGAGTTGAGTTTAGAGGAGTGTATCAAGCGTCGCGATAGTGCGAATTAAGCGACTTCGAAAGTTTCGACTGCGAAGCGAGCGTAATAAACGTTAGGCGTATTGAGCATTACTCGTATAGTAAAAAGGCCGGAAAACCTCCAATTGTAGTGAAAGAAGCTCTATTTCATGGCCAAGAAAACAAAGACTATTATGATTTTCTACTGCCTACTAAGGTCTCGATTCTTGCTATTCTTTCCTCGTTAAATCCGATCTAGTCTTAAAACTCAGCCTTTGACATTCCCAACTCCAACTAATCGTCAACCAATTGCCTCAGTTGGCAATCAGCTTCAAGTAATCTACTTCCCACACTCTAACCTCACTCTATCGATCCTTACAATCTACATCCTTTCTTTCTGTCTCTTTATTCCTATTTAACCTAAAGCACCAACCATAAACCAGCTGCAACAATTGAAACACCAACAACCGCAGTAATTATACTTGCACCAGCAATATCTCCAGAATCTAAATCTAAAGGTGTTGAATCAGTTACTGTAACTGCATAGCCACCTGCTGGATTTGCAAGTGATGAACCACCATCATTTGCAGTATATGGTGGTGGTCTATCATGAACCCTTAAATTTATCATGACTTCAAGTGCACACATTTGTTCACCAAGTCCATAATAACCATCCCAACCAGAATATGACCAATTAATACCACAAGTATGACCATCTGAACCACCAGAACATGAATTTGATGCAGCACGAGCCAGTGCATCAATCCAAGCATCAATTGTCTTTGCAGTATCTGGAACAAGCACTGAAGTAAGACCTAAAAATCTTGCAAAATATGCTTTAAATGATCTTTGATCAGTATTACACGTACCACCACCTTGACAAGCAACTTCGTACATAACTGAATTATTAAAGAAAATTTGTTTTGCACCTTCCATAAGTTGAAGTGTACGATTTAACCATTTCTCATCTTGAGTATAATTGTATAAATAAGCCAGACCTGAAAGTAATAATCCTTGATTATATGTCCATAAATATTTTGTAATATTTGAACAATTATTAGCAACTTTAACACCATCATAAACGATCCAAAGTGAACCTTCAGTTAATAATCCTACACCATACATCCAATCCCAAACTTTTTCACTCCAATCAACATAAGTATCATTTGCAGTATATCTTGCTAATCTTGCACCTATATGAAATAAACAACCATTACTAACAGAATTTTTATAATCATAACCAGTATTCCATTGAAAAATTTGCCATCTTAAACCACCACCACATTCTTTATGATCCCAACGTGCTGTCATTGTATTAAAAACTGCTTGAGCAAGACTTAACCAAGCTTTTTTTGGATCAGTTGGATTTGAAAAATTCTTTTCAGCTGCTGCCATAACAGCAATTCCCCAAAAACCTTGATCATCATTACCTTCTGTTGTTGATTGATTTAATGGTATATAATTATAATCACTACCAGTTTGATATTCAAGAGCTGCTTTAATAGTTGAATCATAAGTATCATTCTCCATGTAATAAGAATAATCAATCATTGATCCCCAAGCTCCACCAGCTTCCCACCAATAATATGGCCATGAAAACATACCAATTGTACCACCATATTTATCACCTTCATAATAATCCATTAAACCACCAGCAACTAATGCGGTTACTTCTTGAAGATTTGTCAAATTACTTGGTGTTAACCAAATGGCTTCAACATAAGTTGTTATAAAGAGTAGACTAAGTATACAAAGTCTCATCTCTTTAAGTCTTTTGATTTAATTTGATTTTTCTGACCCGCGATTATGATCATTGTTTATATGTAGGATACGCGAATCTTGGCTTTGTTATAGACAGTGAGTTGAGGAAGTGGTTACACTGCCAGGTATAAGATGTTTGTTGACAACACTTTACCTCTCTCTACATTGACTTCTTTAATTAACTTAATATACATCTTTTTTAATTACACAATTTAAAACTATTAATAGATTTATGATTTATGCTTTATATTTTTAGCAACGAGCTAAAGTCAATAAAAGAGGTTCTCTTGATGAGTGCTTCTCTTTCAACTTTTATCATAAATTTAGTTAAACTTCATTAGACTTTCCAACTTTATCCATTCTAGCTTTAAATTGCCCTTTCACTAATTTTAACACAATCTCTTGCAAAATCATCTTTATTTAAATCACCAACTAATTCTGAATTTGTCTTGAATAATTCATTATAAACCAAATAACCTGAACTCAAATCCAGTTGTTTTATGTTCAAAGATTTATAAGCATCAAGTATCTTTGATACTAACAATTTCAGATATTCTATTTCATGACATGAATGCTCAACTTTAATTATTAGAATTTTTAAACTTATATCAAATTTCAAATATAATATAGAACCACAACAAGTACATTGATATTGCATTTCAATTGGTGGGGTTGATAAATATTGAACTTGTTTAATTAAAGGATTTGATCTTGGTCCAATACCATTTGTTTCACCAATATTTGATTCGATTAAAACAAATGGATAACCAAGTGATGCAATTAATGGATCTAAATAAACTTTTGTAACAACATCAATTAGATATTCTCTATATTGAAATTCAGATTCACAAGTTGGTGTTATTAAGCTATCAATATATGTAATTTTTTGTACAAATAATGACTTTATATCTTTAAATTTACATTTTGAAGTTTCAAGTATAACATCATCAAAATTGTTTGTAACATTTGGTTGACTATAAGGATTTATATAACAATTATTACAAAATTGATACTTTTGACATATATCATCAAAGGGATCAACTATATTATTACATATTAAACATTTTAATCCTTGTGATCTTCTTTGACGATAAACTACATGTTTTTGTTGTTCTAACTGAATTTGTTCTTCTTGTAAAGGAATTAATGACATTATCATAGGTATTGGTATATGTTGATTTTGTAATTGTGAAACTTGATTTACATTATGAATTGGATTTGTATGATTATTTGATTTCAGTTCAATATTCTCAATTTCTGGTGTTGGAGTATAATCTCCAACTAAATATTCATCATCTAAATATAAATCATCATTAAATTTTTGTGGAGTATCAAAATGTCTCATACCATAGATTAAAGCACCTTCTTCTAATGGTTTACGCAGTTTTTTCTTTGTTCTTTCAATTATTCTACATTTTGCACATGTTTTATATGATCGTACTTCAGGTGGTTCATCATCTTCTCTTTTTCTTTTACATCTACGACATCTTCTTACGTCCATGTTGAATTTTTGTGTTTGTACTTCGTTGTGATCTTTGTTTTCAGTTTTTTTTTTTCAATGGTAGTGTCGTATCATATTTTGAAATTGACACTATCTTATTTAACAGATGGTATAGGAACAAATTTAAGTCATGTATATATATAAAACAAAGCTATTAACAAAAAAAATCATACCTTTAGTATCATAAATATTAACTTAACACCCTTGATGTTAAATATTACATCTTCGCACCGTCGTGTTTTGCTGAATTTAACTTTATTCGCATCTAAATTTTGAAATTCGCACTGACATAAGATGATCAATGTATTGTTTGATGATGTATTTAATGTTTTTCTATATTTATATAAAATTTGAAAAGAGCCAGCAAATTCTTTTTAGAATTTCTTTTCTTTTCTGACCTTCCACTTTCTTTCTTTTAAAACCAAAATATGATTGATATGCAATTGTTCCTCTTAAATTTACTTATTCTTTCCCTTCAGTCTAAACAGTATAAGGACGTCATTTTTCAAAACCTACCTAAAATAGATAAAACTTGTTCTTATACTTGAGTTGGTAGTGACACTTTTCAACGTCATATACTAAAAAGTTTAAGTAAATGAAAGTATAAGTGAATAACTTAAGAGTGGAGATTCTTCAATATTTAACAAAGTACTAAATGACCCAATTTCGAATCAAGTATAAAACTGAAACCTATTGTGTTATTCAACTTTCTTTATAAACCCTCCTTCTTCTCTTATCATCATTTTATGAATGGTTGCAAACATTTCACCATAGTAAAATTATATTGCATTAAAACGCATTCCTAGCCTTTTAAATCACCTTCCATGCATTAGCAACTTCTCCTGTGCTTTCCAATCAATTCCTAGCTAAGTATCATAATTATAATCAGTCAAAAAATTATGTTAAGGCGGTGATTCGTTATTGCATGAATAAGTTATTGTAAATGTATTTATATTCAAAGAATTTCTTCAATAGTTCTATCATTAACAAACACATCCTCTAATGCAATTCTCAAAATTATTCATCGCTGCTTTAGCTTCTTGTGCTTCCGCCGTTCATACTTTCAATGTTGTTGCAATTAGATCAGGTTCTGAATTTCAGTATGCTCAAGTATCTCTTCAAGGTCAAAATCTTGTGATTGGTGCTGGTGGGGAACCAGTTGAATTTGTTCTTAATAAAAGGGGTCATTTATACGATGCTAATACCAATTCATCAATTTCCATTAATGCTGCAGATTTTGTTGTTGAAAATTGTGGTTCTTCAAGTTGTTGGTCTGTACAAAATAATCATTTAGCTTATAAAGATGATGAATCCTTTTTTGCTTGTACTCAACACAACACTACTTATTTATCAAAAGGTGAATGTCAAGGTGGTGTTGGTATTTTATTGCGTTTACAAGATTGTTAAGTAAGCAGTCTATATTTCATTTTGCAGCTTTTTGCAACTTCTTGATAGATAGAAATTTTCAATTTCTATTTTTAAATTTTGGTTTTTTTAATTTCTTCAGTATTAGATGTTTCGTTTTTTGTTTTCTCTATTAAATAATAGTTTTGCTAGTTCGTTTTGAATTTTATAAAATAATGCAATTTTTTGTAATTTCTGTAAATTGTGACCGTAATGCATTGGTGTCTAAAAAACATGTCAAGTGACTTAGTCATGGGATTGAAGAGATGAACGACATTATACTTATTCAATTTTACATTCCAGTCATTTTAAAATCTAATCTACTATTTAAAACACTATTTATTCTCTTCTGATGAAATTTCTCCTTTAATATTTTCAACATGATCAACATCCATTTTACGAGCCATTTCCAAATCTGATAAAATTGGAACAGAAGGTTTCCAAGTTCTTGTTTGCCATGCTGGAATACCATCATCCCAGATTTGACCAATTTCTTCCAATCTTTTACCTCTTGTTTCTGGGAAGAAGAAAAATACATGAAGTGACATGGTGAAACAAAAGATACCAAAGATGATATAAGTTTTCCATGTAATTGTAGCAAATGCAGCTGGAGTGAACATTGCAATAGCAAAATTAAAAATCCAATTTGAAGCAGTTGCAACCGCTGCACCTCTTTGTCTCGAAGCATTATCTCCCCACATCTCAGAAACATAAAGCCAGATTCCAATACCCCAAGTGGCTGAAAATGAAACAACTGTAAGATAACAACATGCAATGACTCCAGAGGCTGCAGTTTTATGATCATCAGGTATTCTTAATTTGACAGATGGACCATATTCATCAGTTGGAACAGCATAAGTCGCTAAAAGACCAGCAATTGCAAACTGCCAAATCATCATGAATATAGCACCAGTAATTAAAATAATTCTTCTGTCAACTTTATCCATAAAGAATAATGTAATAAATGTTACACCAACCATTAAAACGTATTGAATAGATGAAGCTACCAAGTTTGCATTTCCAGAATAGCCTGCCATTTGAAAAATGTAAACGATATAATACATCAAAGTGTTCATACCAGTCAACTGTTGCCAAATTTGAGCAAACATTGCTGTAATTGTTCTCTTAATGTATCTTTTAGAATACAAGTCAAGATAAGAGAATGCTTTGATATGTTCATCAAGTAAAATTTGATCTTTGATTTCAGAAATTTCGATTAAAACATCTGGATCTTCCCTATTACCTTTTGCTTGAATAATAGCTACAATTTTTTCTGCTTCATCCCAATAACCTTGCTTCGCTAACCATCTAGGTGATTCTGGAATGAAAAAGATACCAATAAAGGAGAATAAACCTGGTACAATTTGAAGACCCCATGCAACTCTAAAGGATGCTGTACCAGGAATATGTGAACAACCAAAAGAGATAAAATACATGATAAGAATTCCTAAAGCAACAGAAAATTGGAAAAGACCCCCAACCATACCTCTCTTATCTCTTGGAGCTAATTCAGAACCGTAAACTGGTGCAACAGCAGACCCAAACCCAACACCAAGACCTGAAATTATTCTACCACCAATAAGTTGTCCTCTACTCTGAACAGATGATTGAATAGCAGCTCCAATGATCCATAAAATAGCAGATGCAAAAAGAGAGGCACGTCTACCTAATGGTTCAGATACAAAAGCTGATGCGATCGATCCAAAAATGGATCCAAGTGCCATTGAGGCAGTAATAAATCCTTGGATACCAGATCCTGGATTATCAAAGTAATTAATATATTGATCTGTTCCCAAGAATGCAGACATAGATGAGATATCAAAACCAAACATCATACCAGAGACACAAGATATACTTGCAATAAACCAAATATTGGAAATCTTTGGAAATTTGTCTAAAAAGTTCTTGAATCTTATTGCTGGCCCCATGGCCATTGTTTCAAGACCCATTATAGCTAACCAGTTTTGATCTCAAGAGAGCAAAGCAAGTATTTATACTCTCATATTTTTGGAGCCAGTCTTCATTCTGGGGTACGTCTATCTGTAGCCAGGATCTAATTGTTTCAATTGCTAGGTGCCGTACTACCAACTGTTAAAATGTGGGGGTTGAACTTAAGCAAACACCTCAAATTATTTTTCGGCTACAAACGAGCTCAACTTTCTAAAATGTATGTAACGTTACATCTTCTATTTTTCTTTTTTTCCTATTGCGTAACGCAACCTTTTTGTTTAATTCTAAACGCGGGGCTGATCGGAGATCGGTGTCGGAATGCGATCATAATAGTCCATTATGCTAATAGGAACCTATAATAATACAACCTGATTTTGAAGAAAAAATTCCGTGAGACCAAAAAATATAATAACCAGTAGTACTGAATGTTCTAAAACACGTATTAGTGCTTTTAATATTCAGAACCTCTAATTAAGGGGACGACTTTATTTGCTTCAGTAAAAAAAATACGTGAAATCTAACTAAATGAGACTATTTAAAAAGAGTCAAAAAATCAAAATCCAAAACTAGAGCAAGTTCGAATTTCAGAATTTATCTAGATTTGTGGTATACCATATCATATTCTGTAATCAATCAACTACAAAACCCATCGCTTACAAGCTAGACAAAAAACTTAAAAATAAATTGACAAAAAATTGCGGCTTCTCTAAGTATGGAAATAATATAATGCGTTAGTTGTGGGGAAGTAGAACGGAAAAACTATAATGAAGATTGCAAGACCTAGAACCTGGATGATATTCTCATAGAGATACTTAAAAAACCCAAAAAGCCAATCAAATTGAGGGATATATACGAAGTAAGGGGTATGTAATAGATGCGAAAAGAGAAACAGTAAAATGAGAAACCAACACCGGGAACTTTCAAGTTGGAATAATTTAGTCAGATCAAGAAAAAAATTGAAAATACTAAAGTTGAGAAAATTGTACAAGCAACGAGCGCAATTATATTCCCTTTTTCTCAAAACATACTGCAAAATTATAGGATACCGAAGACAAGAGTTTCAGACTCAAATCATCTAGTCTCAAAATCAAGTTAAGGACTCCTAATAAAATGAAAACGTATTCTCCTTCAAATATTATTGCAAAAGAAAACTATAAGAAAACAATTTTTGCTCAAATAAATTAATATCGAATGTGGTACATGGCAGAAAAATATATCTGTAAACTCCTTGCATCATGATTGTGAAAGAAAAGTTGTTATTATTTTGTAATCTCACAGCATCAAAAAATGCAATTCCTTAGTATTCGCCATCTACAATTGTCTCACTATCTTCGCAATTCTCTTCACAGAGTTTGTAGAAAAACTAGCTCAATGCTTTGAATAAATTCTTCAATAAAGTGAAAGGACTATAGAGTACACCACAACTAAAGTTGAATGGATATGTAGAAATCTGCGCATAACAATGTATTATATCATCAACCCTTATTGTTGAGAAGAAATCTTTAATCCTTGAAAAACCTCTCAAAGGAACTAATACAAAAAGTAAGTGGGATATATAAGATATAAGATATGTAATTCATTACGCATTTAATTCTCAACCGATTTGATTTATTTATTTTACACGAAATAAACATTTTATAAAAAAGTATTCAAAAATCTCTCAACTTGTTCAAACATATTCTTTCTTCAGTCTAATAGCGCAATACACAGCATCAAATATTATTTCACCTTCAATGTATTCTTGAATTGTTCGCCAGACAAGGAGGATTCAAATTTGAAGCTAATCTAAACTAAACTTCTAATAACAACGATTTTATCATAATGTATATATTGCCATGTATCGTTCTATGGTTACAAGACTGATACATCCTTACAAGCAAAATATCAAAACAGCTATATAGAAGCAATAGTACTCTTTTATAATGTTTTTGAGTATATTCTTCAAGTAATCGCATCTTACTCTTATAGAGAGATCTAAAAAGAAGCCATATAAACCAGTACAAGTTAATATAGTATTTAATATAAACGAGTCTTACAATCTTGGGAACTATATCAATTAAAAACGCATACATCGATTACTACACGAAAACATCGGAAATTAAAGAAATCTTTGATTTACAATAACATAAAATCATTGACCTTTATTTTCAAGTATATACGTATTTCTATCAAATAAAGACTATTTATGATTATTAAATATTCAAGTTTCCAAAATTTACAATATAACTTTTATATACATAAATATCTTACCCAATAGTTGTAAGTAGGCAAATTCCTTTTACCTAAACTTAAAGCATTTACCTTATCGAAAGGAATTGAGGGTCAATGCAAAAAAATATCGTTGTTCAACTTACGTATATATCCAGTTTTTACATTTGTCTAACTTGTCTTTTAAATGTAGCATGGTAGATGTAATTATAGAATATATTATAGATGTGAATGCAAAACCTACAAAGCCATCACAATAGTTTAAGAAACTATATAGAGAAGCAAGCTGTAAATTTATTGCAATGAAATAATAAAACAGAGCGCTATACTTTCGAATCATCAAACATATTTTTATCGCAACGTTATGCAATTTAATTTCACAGTAGTTCTAACTGACCTAGGAGTCGACACATACTTTCAAAATCAAGGGTAAAAATGCTATTTACATGCATCTTGAAACAATAATCCTCTTTGCTATCCTCTGTTATGAACTCTCATATCACTCATCCAATACAGCCGCAATACTAACAATACCAACGCATAATACATAGCAAAAGTTCTCCAATTTTTCAGCTGGAATTAAAAGAGACAAATATCCTGAGATCTTTAATGTGTGTTAATGCAGAATATGGTAGCATATTGATTATATCTCCTTACGGTAAATGATTTATCACCATTAGCATTTGAAATTTGTATAAAGAAGTATAACAAGAAAAGACTTATCAAGTGCATAGTGTATTAATTTATACAGCAGGAATATCTGTTATGTACCTTTTCCTTATAAACAAATTTGAATGTTCCATTGCACAATTCATTTCGCTCTTTTACATTATAAATGTACCAATGTTCACATCCTTTAATCGAGAAGCGTAGAAATCAATTTTCAGTTCATAATAATTTACTTTGTATACCTTTGTATACTATACTACATTTAGATTGAACTTTAGAAAAATATATAATGGCCAAACTACTTGCAACATATAAAATATTGTAAAGCGGGAGTGGTTTTTAGTAACGTGTAATGTAAGGAGTTTGGAGTATATGCTTTGAGCACATAGAAAATTATTTTGATGTATTTCTGAATATCTCTGGCTCCTTGAATCCAACATACATATTACAAATCGTTAGAATATGTAGCGGCGGATTGATAATCAAATACTATCATCTAATATATACATATCAATACCTTATAGCCACCGTCTACTTCATTACTATCAAAAAGGTTGTGAATTTATATGATAGCTCCAGTCAAGATGAATATATATATTCTCCAGTCAATCATATCGTTTTCAAACTACCTGAGCTTGTAAACTATGTAAAGGGTAAAACTCGTTTTCTAATTAACGACCATAGGGGTATACCTATAATCATCGAAAAGAATCCGAGTTGTGAAACAGTTGTCTTGGATAGAGAAATGCTAGTTTTTCTCTACTTCTCTCTTACCAAGAAACATCGTGTTTAGGAATAATAACTGCAACATTTTAAATATCTGGATAAAAGCTAAATTCTAGTTACGTTCATACTCTCTATTACTAAAGACTAAGTTGTCAAGAAAAATAGTAAAAGGCTACACATTGAGTTCACATACTTACATTTGTGTAATTTTGGTGCTGTTATGTTGCTTCAGTCATAACACTTACTCATATAACAAAAAATTTACTAAAAACTTCCTCACGATGTAAAATTAATATTCTATGATAACATATACCTGATACAATAGATTATAACATATGATATGAGATTATACTCTAACTTATAATGTTCCTGAGGCAATATAGTACATCCCCACCAATATATCTCCAACTGTTCTAATAGACTTACTATACTTTAGTTTATATTTATTATATTAAATATACTATATTATATTTTATAGCTTTCATCCCGAAACGTCAATATCTATTTAGTTATCTATTCGTAGTCATAATTATATAGTAGTATTTCATCTCTAATCATTTGTTTCTTATTAATTTTAAATAGATATCAAATGATCTAACTGAAATGCCATTTGTTAAATAAGGGAAATAATCTTAAAGTAGGATTATTTGCAATTGCGAAAAGCTAACAAATCTTTGTCGTATTATATATTATTTTATGGTGCAATGCTTAATGATTAGCAAACCATAGTGCTGAAGTGAAGTTGCCACTCCGCAACTATATATCTACAAAGTCATTATTTTGAATTGTTCACAGTTCCAAAGCATTTTCGATTCTTATTAATGGTCCGGTTAGGTCTTGATTTCTGTACTTTGTTTTTATTATTGTTGTAACTATTAAAATTTAATTTCTGATATGTTCCGCTAAGTTTTTTCTTCCCCTTATTAATAAGATGAACAGTTCATCCTGATAGTTTTCTTCAGTGTCATTGGGCTCGTTTGGCATGCTCTTTTGTTATTAGAAGGTTTATTCCCTTTTGTTATCAAATATAACATTTTTCTTAAAAAAACTTCTTTGCTAACTTGTGCAACTTGTCTTTGCAAATAATATATGTACTTATGATATATTATTAATACTCATTGTACTTCTTTCTCTCCATGCTCAGTTTGACAACCAGTTGTGCTTGATGTCATGAGATGTCTTATATTGATTTTAGTTCGTCGAATCTCACATTTGTTCGCTTCTTCATCATATAATTTTACTCGAAGGAGATGGTAATTCAAATTAACTCTCATCAATCTCACTTCAAATTGATTTCCGGGATCATCTTAATACTTTTAACTCTACAATTCAGAGCACATTTTTTATAATCCGATCTTCGCTTTTAGGTAAGTTATTTGCAGCTCGGTGTTAGCTCTTCGATTTCATAATTATGAATCTCTTTCACGAAATGACCATATTTTGCAGCCAAATTGCAATGATCATTGCGATTGAATTGTATGCTAATTTAGTGAAAAACTTCCTAACGCATGTTGACTCGTCTTTCAAACTTTAATTATTGTGTTTAATCAGAGTGTTTTAGAATACTTAACAACTAATTTCATTTTATTAAGTATTTTTTTTTAAATTTTGCAAAAAGTTAAAAATTTCTCATTTTCATATTGAGGTCCCTAATCTATAAAATGAGATCAATAAATCACTCTTTTAGACTGTAATTTTGAGCAGCTCTTCTAAACTCAGCGTTTCAAAAAAATTACACTTATAGAATCTCAATAGAACAAGAGCCTAAAGATCGAACTTATATTCACTCAATTGACTACTCCTATCATACAAATTTTGCAAATTTATTGTCTTACATACTCTACGTAAAATAGTTTAGCTCCAAACCATGTTTCAAAACATTTTCGTCATAAGAGAAGGCATTGTTCGAGAAAAGACCGAGATCATTTACCTTTAATAAATTTGGGTTGCACAAGCCATCGTAAATCTTTGTCAAACTGTCTTCATTCTCCGACACCTTGAGATATTGATCCGAAGTGTAGTATTCGTAATATTTCAAATCTTTTCGATATGTAATTTTGTCGTTATAAAAGCTTTCTTCTTTGTCGTTATTAGTCTTAATTAATGGTGCATTTACTTGAGACTCATAAAGGACCTTGTCTTCTTCCTTCAATTCTATGAGTGTAATTTGTTCAGTTGAAGACAAAGTATCTGGTGATCCCTCTCGGCGGCCATTCAAATTTTGAGATGATTGTGAAGAGGTCATCGGGCTACCACCTATATCACTTTTATCATTCACTTTATTGTTATAGCCCAATTTTTCAATTCCAGAGGCGAGTAATGTTTTCAATTTTTGTGGATTGGTAATTCCCATCAATATATCTGGATCATTCTCATTATCTTTGAATTTTTTCTGTACATCTATTGAAACTTCCGTCTCGGAATTATCATTTTCAAACTCTCTTATAATGTCCCTCGAGTCGACGGTTTCCAGGTCCCGAAGAGTATGGAAACCGTTCGGAGATATTTGTAGCTCTTCTTGATTATTTCCACCATACCGTAGAATAGGTTTTCTAGATTCAAAGGGACTGTAATCATACGCTAACGTACCATTAGTGATCGTGGGAAAATATCGTACATTTGAGTTCATGTTAAACTGAAATAATTCCGTTAAAGATTGGAATTTTCTCGGATTATAACACTCATTGTACCAGTTATCATTGTAATCAGGGAATGGTTCCAATTTCTGAAAATCCTCTTTATAAGGATTAGTCTCGTTTCCACTTTCAGAATCAATTCTCAAATCAAATCTTGTACTTGAAAGATATTCTTTGTTGAACCATCGAATGTAACTGAATTTTACTCGAATATTTTCAATAGAAGCATCGTTATGTAAATAGTAGTCGTTTTGCAATTCCCATAATTTTGGTTTCAAAGGGTCATACTTGTAATTTCCCAAGAATAGATTTATAGCTTCTTGTCGTATCAGATCCATGAAAGAATTTGAATAGATTCTTTTAATACTATTAAGCATATCTCTCGTATGTGATGACCATTGGTTGATTCTTCTATAAGAATCCATGGTATTGACTAAATTAGAACCACCATATTGTATAGCAATCGTATCACCATGATCATGAAAGATTTCTGTTAGTATATTGATTAAATCTGAATCATAATCGAGGTTAGTAGAGTCTGATATTAAACCTAGGCTCTTTAATTGATGTGATAATGCTTCTTTGCAGATGATAAATTGTGCTGCATTGGTTCTATCTAAACAATCAATGCAATTAGATCTGATTATTCCTCTTTGGGTTTTGGTGGTTACAAGAGTGCTTCCATTATGAAAAAATCCAGTTTGTTCAATAGCAGATTTTGCTATCTTTTCTATTGGTTGAATAATATCCATATTTTTCCTTGAGTGTTTTGACACATCAAAAGATACAAATTGAAGAATATCCTTTTCTGGTAAGTATTGATTTAAATAATTGATACAATCAGTGAAATGCTTGTTCAACATCAGTTCTCTTGGAGTTTTTTCTTTAGTTTTGATTAAATTTAGTACCACTATTGGAGATCCATATCTTTTAAATAAATTATTGAAATGTAAAGCTGAGCTTTGATAGAAGGGATCGGATAGATTTACTTCAATTGGAGGTTTTGGTAACTTGTTTAAATCTTGAGTCCAATATAATGGTATAGAACCTCTATGTTGTACAAAACTAGTATATCTAGGATTATTATAGAATCCATATTTTGCATCATGAAACGATGAAGTTAGCATATCCGAAACAATTTGCTCTGTTTCTATTTCATTTGCAACATTACCTTTATCGTTTACACCTCTTTTGAGAAATCTAGCCCCTGCAAAATGATGAGATCTTCTTGCTATAATAGTTATATAAATTTTATTCCCATATATGGATATATTTGCTTGATCAATAAATCCATGAATCATAGGTTGAAACCATTCATAAGCTGCAACATCAGCGTTATCTAAAATAGGTTTAAGTAATTTTTTATTCCATACAAATCTTTCATTATGATCAAAAGTGTCAAACTTATCATTTATAGGTCCATCATGATAAACTTTTTGTTTAAATTGATATTCCATAGCTAATTTCTTATTACGAATAAAGTTGGTTTGTAAGGTATTTGTTATATCATAAGTATAACTAAAATAGAATGTTTTGCCTAAATCTAAATTCTTAAATATAGCTAGTAATCTTTCTTCATCACTATACTTTTCAGGTTTTCTATAATTTGCATCTAAAGGTATTAGTTTTGTTTCATCTATATGATAAATATAATGACCACCAAGTATTGCAACTTGACTACACTTTGTAATTAAACTTAAATAGTAACCTTTTGTAAATTTTATAAATCCTAAGAGTCCATAACCATGAGCTATTTTATAAATACCACCTTGAATGGATTGATTCAAACTATTTATTAGTTCTATCATATCTTTACGAGTATAAAAATAACTTTTATCTTCTATAATTGTCAATAGCTCTTTATTTGTAGAGTCTTTACCTATTTCTAAAATTCTAAATAAGCTCTCTTTAGAGTTACTACCCACAATATACATAGTTTTTAGAGAGTTATATATTGTAAACCTTTGTAGGATAATTCTTTTATTATTAAAATCTGGAGAGTTTGCATCATCGTCTTCTTTATCATTTTCATCTTCTGTGGTTTTGTGTGGTGATTCACTTTGTTCAATTATAGTACCAAGATTATCAAAATTTTCCGAATCATTGCATTCTGTAATGTTGCTTAGATCAGCTTGATCTATATCTATAATACGACTATTTATACTTCCTTTTCTTTGTGTTGTATCAATAATAGGTACAGACAATTCTGTTTCACTTATAACGTTATTCGGATGTTTCGAGAATTGAGATTGAGTTTTGAATTCTTCACCTTCCAGTGGTATGTTGCCATTGATGGCATCTGTCATACCTTGGTATTGGTATAATTTAGTATGGTTTGGTCTTGTATGGTCCACGATAAGATGATCTCAAATTTCAAAAATTACATGCAATACGAATGTTTTGGCAGATTAGACCTGGATCACGAGAGAGTGGTCAGAACAAGAGAAAAAAATAAGGGTTTATTATGATGAAGTGAATAATATATTTCAATCTAGTTGTTGTTTAGTGGAGGATGCAAAATTTTCAGTTGGCTGTGGGATTTACACTCTTTGGAAGATCTACGATACCTCCACCGTGAAGTTTAAAAGATCGCGACAAAACCTCTTTAGCGATATCCTCGATACCTATCAGAGGCATTTCTTCGACATATAAGATGCTCTACTGAGTTCTTTGATCTCAAAGAAAAGACTCTCCATAATCAAGTTTATATCTATAGCTCCCCAACTATCGGCATCTTCCACTTTAATCCCTGACTATCATAAGAGCAAGTTCCGGTATCATTTTCAAAATCTAGTTCAAAATCACCAAATCTATTTATAAATTGACGTCTTTGATATATAGTCTTGAATTTATAATATCGATTTTTTAAAGGGTTATCAAAATAAAAATGACCATATCTCATTAGTTCTTTATTATTTGTAAAATCAGAAGTAACTTCATTTATATCACTAACACCTACCAACCCATCTTTTTTAGAATTTGGATGTGAATAATCATCTATTTTTGCTTCATAATCATCCAAATACATAGAGTCTAATTTATCTTCAATATCACCAACATTTTCAATACCATATTCATTCTCTGACTCAACATGAAATAACACTTTTGATAGGTTTTTTAATGGTATATTTATAAAATAACGATAATCAGTTTCATTCACACTATAATAAAGTAAATCATAATCGTTAAATAGAAGTGATGGTTGACAAACGTCAATAAAGAAGATTCTAAACCCAGATTTCAAATAAAGACCTATCTCCTCCATAACTAACTTTACTGATTGAAGTTTTGATTGTGTTTTAGGTATTGTAAATTCACCAATTTTAAGTAAACAGAATTGTTTTTTAGGTAGTATTTCGTTTATATTGGTAGGTGGATAAAAGCTTTGTATCACTTCTTGACCTTGATCATTTTTGTATGTAACTTCGAATTTTGTAGTACCAAGACCATGACCATTTTTGATCACTAGGCCAATATTTAGATTATAAGTACCTGATGAAAGCCATAATTTCTTAGCATAAGAGAGAAGATATGTCCTGTTTACTTCAACAAAATGATTGAATATATAATTAGTTGGTTCATCAATTTTATAATCGGAATATTCTGCAAATAACCTTCTACTTTTCAATATGGAGTAAATATATTTCCAAGAATCTTTGATATAAAGACAATGGAATGGATTTTCATCATCCTCTTGAAGATTCAATCTCTTGGCTATGATATTTCTATTTACACCTCTAAATGTATCCAAAGTCATAATATATTCTTTCAACCAAGGAAGTACTTTAAGCAAGACATTTACGATATTTTCACCAAATGTACGAATAATCTTATCATAATAGAGGTCATTATAAAGTAGGTAGAAATGAGAGTTTGTAAGCTTTAAAGAACTTGAGGGTATTAATTGAAGTAATTTGACTTGAATCTCAACTGGTAATTTCTTCATATTCGTGGTGATGAATTTGTTTAATGCATACACAAGTCAATTGATGATTATGAGTGGAAAATTTAAGCAATCAATATAGATAATGGTTGTTTGGTTGAGCTTATGGTCGATTGCAATTGATATTAAATGAAGGCTTGTAGATTGCTCGATAGATTCAAAGCAGATTTTCGCGATAAGGCAAGTATAAATGGTGGAGAGGAAGTCAGAAATTGAGGACAGAGAGAGGAACTAAATGAAGAGAGGAAGAACAGAGATTGGCAATGATATTCGAAACAGATAGAGATCTGAGATCAGGGCCATCTGAAAGTTTCATATTTCTCTCCAAAAATTGCAATATTTGTGAAAAATTGGGCCGAGATGAACAATTGATTCATGTACGATATACAAGGAAAAAGTCAGATTCTAAAACTTTGATATGGAGAGGAGGTAGATTTCAAAAGCAGCTTTGAGCTTAAACGAAAGGATCAGCTCTTGGGATTTGAAGGATCATAGAGAAAGCCACAGTTGAAGATTATCAAGTGATAAAGTTAAGAGCACATGACAATTAAAGAATATTACATCATTTCGAAACTGAGCTTCTTTGGAAAACTCAACGTGAGAGCGATACTAATATTATAGTACAATCAACAGATCGCATATCATTAATTGTCCAATTGAATCCAGAAAAGAGTTGATTTCGATATCGACAACTTAACATGAAGACAACAATCCTAAGAGATTATTTTGATGCAAATGACGAACAATCAAATTGAATTTCAAGTTAAAATCAAAGTGACACTACATTACTTGAGGACAAGGAACATATAACTTACGATACTGGAGCTATCTCATATATATACCTTTCATATCATTTTCTGGGGTAATTTTACTCAAAATCCAAAAAAACTCAGAATTTATCCACAAAAGCTGAATAAGAAGTATTCTAAGATAAAGAATCCAGTGATGACAAGTCATCACAGAATACCATCAAGTCAAAAAGTTCCTCAAGTTGTAATTCAATTCTCTACTTATCAAAACTTGCTCATACCCAAAACCTCACGTGCCTCTACCATAGAACATTCCAGCATTTCTCAATAGTATAAAACAAAGCCGATCCACTAATAAGTTCAACACTAACATAAAATGCCATATCCAACTGTATTGTGGGCACAACGTTCATCGAAAGACGAAGAAGCAAAAAATGTTATCTATTTAACTATTCAAGTTAACGATCCAAAGAATATCGTTGCAGATTTGACTTCAACTGGATTGAAATTTTCAGCAACCAGTGGTGAAGAGAAATATGCCGTTGAAATTGAATTTTATCAAGAAATTGATCCAGAATTATCTCATAAAAACACTGAATCCGGAAATCATATATATTTTGTTTTACGTAAAAAGACTCAACAAGAAGAGTACTGGCCAAGATTAACTAAAGAAAAGTTAAAATTACATTATATCAAGACTGATTTCGATAAATGGGTTGATGAAGATGAACAAGATGAAGTCGAAGAAGATGAAGGTATGCAAGGAATGGGCGGACCAGGTGGACCAGGTGGAATGGGCGGTGGAGCCGGTGGTATGCCAGATATGGCAAGTATGATGGGTGGTATGGGTGGAATGGGTGGAGCCGGTGGTATGCCAGATATGGCAAGTATGATGGGTGGCATGGGTGGTATGGGTGGTGAAGGTGGACCAGGTAATATTGATTTTGCCCAATTAATGAAACAAATGGGTGGAGGTGCTGGTGGTGAAGGTGCTGATTTTTCTCAGTTAGCTAGTCAATTGGGCCAATCTGCTGGTGGTGAAGATGAAGAAGATGTTGAAGAAGAAGCTGAAGCTGAAGAAGTTAAGTAAATTTAACGATCAATACATAAAATAAGAGTGATAAATAGTATAAAATTTACGTAGTAACCCATTTATTCAAAACTTTTTCATACTCTAGATCAATTTGATCAAAGTTGAGTATAACCTGAGCTCTTTGACTGTATTTTTTGAATAGAAAACATAGTTGTGAAAACTCTCTTGATGTTGAAATTGTATAATCTATATCATATAGGTATATAGGAATATAGTCAAAGTTCAACACAATCTCTTCTAAGTCAAAAAAGGAGTTTATGAGAACAAATTCAATTCTACTTAAGGTGTTGATCTCACCAATCGTCCCATCAAATATTATATTATTATGGTATAGGCTCTTATTAGTAGTAACAAGTATTGCTTTCGAACCAGGATTTAAGGATTTCAAGATGTGTTGTAAAAAGGAGCTGATGTTATCTAATTTGGTTCTTTCCATAGAAAATCATAGCTCTTATCGCTTTGGAGTTACGTAAGATTTGGTCTATCTATCTATACGATCTACCTTTACGATCTGGATGGTTTATGTTGCAGATAGGTCGTGCGAGTAGTGCTGAAAATTTTCAATACTCAAGACTCAATAGATCATAAATACTTCTAAATTCTCATCTATAATGATTAGAAGATCACATAATGTAATCCAAAGGACTCACTTTGGATTAAAACACATAAGATCCTTTGCTACTGAAAGTGTTGAAACTTCAGAATTAAGTCAAAGAGAATTACGTGAAAAAGCAGTTGCTGAAGCACTTGCAAAAGAAGAAGAAGCACTTGCAAATAGAAAAGCATTGAGAGAATTAAGAGAAAAAACAAAAGAATCCATAAAGAAATTATCAAAAGTACCAACTTCTTTAATGCTTGAAAGATTCGAGAAATTAAAAGCTGACTTAGATCAATTACCAAAGGATAAAGTTAAACAACTTGATGATGAATTAGAAGAATTTATGTCAAAGAATATGAATTTCCCAATTAACGAAGTCTCTACAAGACCATGGGCTACAATCAAAAAAGAAAATGATGAAGTCTTACAATTAAAATCAACAACAACAAATTCACAATATCCAAATTTAAAACCAACTCCTGACTATAAATCCTACTCAGAGCAAGAATTATTCTTAAGACATTTAAATCATTCACGCCATTCAGGTTTATTAGGATCTAAAATTACAAATGTTTATATACCTAGAGATGAAATTAAAAAACCAAAAGATATTAATGATACAAGTATCTCAACTCTAATGGCAGCCGGATGTCATTTAGGTCATGCAAAATCACTTTGGAGACCAACAACTCAAAATTTCATATATGGTGAGTATAATGGCATTCATCTAATTGATTTGAACGAAACAATAACTAGTTTAAAAAGAGCTTGTAAAGTTATAAAAGGAATTTCAAATCAAGGTGGTATTATACTATACGTTGGTACAACCAAAAATTGGGAACAACATCGTGCTTTAGAAGAAGCAGCACAAAGATCAAATGGTTATTATGTATCGAAAAGATGGATTCCAGGTACAATTACAAATTTTACTGAAGTTACAAAATTGATTTCAAATGATAGTAGAGTCGAATTAGATTTCACTGATAAACCAACCAATCGTAAAATTGATTTTAATGAAAATAAATCACTTTTAAAACCTGATTTAGTAGTTATATTAAATCCAGTAGAGAACAGAAATTTAGTTAAAGAATGTATTAGTTCAAGAATTCCAACAATTGGTTTATGTGATACTGACATGGAGCCTTCTTTATTGACTTATCCAATTCCATGTAATGATGATTCTCAAAGAGCTTCATCAATGATGGTTGGTATCTTATCAAAAGCTGCACAAGATGGAATGAAGGAAAGGTTAGAATTAGCGCAAAATTATAAATTAGCTCAAAAAGATCAAAAGAGACATTCACAAGGTGAGAAGAGATATCCACAAGGTGAAAAGAGGTCTCAAAAGCAATTCACAAATACTAATTAGGACTACAATAAAACAACATAGCTTGTATATATAATAAATGAATAGAAGAATGGACGTATGTCTTGAGTAGCTAAATACGATAACACAACCAATAGAACATGTCGGTCCAAGATCGTTATCATGGTTTAACTTATCAAGGGGATGTTGGTAAATTGATAAAGAGTTAAGTTGAATATTTAGCTTCAAGGAAAAGCTTAAGATTGATAATGAAGACTCATACAATTAGAATAACTTTTCATTATTGATTTAGGTTATGGGACATTACTCTTTCGAAGTAAGTTAAAAGATTATTTTCAAGGTTATCATAGCCTTATAATGGAGAAGGCTTTAGATTCTTGATCGATATGCTCCGAAATTTATTGGAAGAAGCCTGAACAAAATAATGTGGATATAGCTTCCAAGCGGAATATAAATTAAAGACTACTCACGAAGAGCTTGTAGCGCAGAATTAGGATGTAGTCTCTGTTTAACAAGTCAATAGAGGGACCAGACAACGCCAAAAGCTTGGTCCAAAGCACGAGAGTAAATCCCAAAACCTAGAGTTTTGGACTTAATTCAGATGGATCAGATAAAAGCACAACTCACTTGAGCATTCGACTGCAATAACCCTGAGCTTAGATTGACTCTTCCATGACATGAAAGTAGACTCTGTCAGTCAAATCTTGTGGGTTCGCTCCAAGGAAGTTCAAGAACGTGAGTCTACCTCTTCAGTCTGGACCTCTTCCTAGCAGTGCAGTTCTTGTAGTACATATGTATTAGGTCAACGAAGACCTACTATTTTACTAGCACGGAAGTTGTTCAACGTCATCAATTTAACTAAATACTAAATCATAAAACAGAAAGCATCAGAATGTTTTTACACTGGGAATAGACCAATAACATATCTCGACTAAGCACCTAAAGACTTCAACTTTAAATTCTTTCAAAACTCATTCGTTCTCAGATAGAATGTCCACTTGAATTCCTTTCAGTTCAAGTTCATTTCGGATGAGTCAATATAACTGGAAGGCACTAAGCTATTAACCTTTTTGTGGCCTTAGAAAATCAGTTTAACTTCCGAAAGTCTTTAAGCCTTTACCAGTCGTTCTGTAAACAAGTGGATGAAGCAAGCCAACTTTTTAAATTCGTGATGACCACAATCTAAATTTTTAAAATCCAAGAGCACCTCTTTCAAAAAAAAAAAGTTTCAAATAATCAAGTCAAGCAATTCATCAGAATTTTATCTGGGAGTTTTTAAAGCATCCTCTGATTTTCGATGGGCTCATGGGCTCTTGCTCTCATAAGTATGTTCAGCCAAACTTTGCGGCAAAGTTTTAATAAAGAAGCTTTAATATCTCTGACTTTGACGGTTTTTTGAGTCGGACTTTGATCATTTTAGGTCCAGCCCAAGTCTTCATATTAAGCAGTTTCCTCTGAGTGGTACCCTAAGAGTATCTTGAGCCATTATAAACTTCTAGTAATAGATTGACTATTGAGTGGAACTTCTGATTTTCGAGTTCCACTAGTACCTCCGGTAATCGAGCATCTTTAAGAGGTATATCGTTATTTTAGTCTTCCATAAGCCAAGTACTACTGACATGAATGTCATATGATAAAGAATGAGGCATTTTCCAACTTCATCGACTCATCGAGCCTGAACTGAAGCAATGGTCACTGTAAAATCGAAGCGTCAGTAATATAGCCCTTCTTTAAGCGGCCGTTTCAAAAAACCTAGGATGTAAGTACATGAGTTTATTCATTATCAGTTCCTTTCTTGTTTCACTATCTGTAAATGCACAATCATTCTTAAGATCAAAAGGAGAATGATCAGCTTTCTTTTGATTCTATAGTTTTCTTGCTGGGAGATCTTTTGTCACTAATGACGAAGAGATAATCGAGTTTGAGGTCTATGAAATGATTCAATCGAGAAGAAAGGCTAAAGGCTTTCAAGTAGAACAAATCTATAACACCATAAAGAAGTTATAAATATGTTCGCAGGCTAGTCTTTGCTAACTAAACATACCTAGATCACCTCACCTAAATCTATGAACAAAAAACATTATGGGGCTACATGAGCATCTTTTAAAGTACCCATAGTACTTTCCCAAACAATCTTTAATCTAAAGTTTACTACAATCCCTTGGGCTCGTCTGGATCTCTTAATGTATAAGGAGCATTATCAAAAGGACCACTGAATTCGAAAGATGGTAGCACGACTTCATAGAACTTTACATGTTCACTCTCTACATAGAACCATCTTGGGTTTCTTTCCGTTTCAAATTCTCTTTTTATACTTGGGTATAGTACGATATTCTCTTGATCAAACTCTTGAAAGTTTTTTGAATCAAAAGAACAAAATCAATTTCGATATCTTGGAGGTCAAGGTTACAATCCACCAAAGAAATGAAATTTTACAAGCACATTGGAAAGCACAGGCTAAAATTTTAAAATGTCTCTAGATTTATGTAAGTTAGATGCACTTGCTGACTAGAAATTTAAGTTGTGGAGTGAATCAAAATCAAACTTGATGCAAGAACATCGTTAAGAGACTATTCTTCAAGATGAAATTTGCTTGCAAATAAAGTACACCTGTGGCAAAACATTCAAGCTTTATGGCAATAATTTGACATCTTCAAGTCGATCACAGACCATCAGTATAAATCTTATGACCAGCACAAGCTTGGAACCCCCATAAAAACGTATTCATCTTCCTTTCAATAATCTAATGGTTTTGTATTTCTTGACTTTAATTCAATCATTTCTCTTTCAAAATTTTTACGATGTTCTTGTCTGAATTTCAAATACTCTTGTACATTTTCATCTTCAATAGAACTTTCATCAATATATTTATTCTCCAAAGTTTCTGAATCAACCTCAAGAGAGTTTAAATCTAATGATTGATCAGTATTAAAGATATCTAAACCTAGACTGATAACTGTACTTCTTATATGATCGAAATTTATAGGTGTTTGAAAAGTCTGACTATGATAGTTTAGTAAATCTTGTTGCGTTAAGGTAATCATTATACACTATAAATTATTAAGTAAAGATTATATAAGCGATGTGATCTGCCAACCTACATATAAACATTTGGACCATCATCTGATTGAAATCTTAAATAGGCAATTATTCATTCTTTTTTGTTTCTTCATCACTTTCATCATCACTTCTTTCATCAGCAATAACATCAACAAAAACATATCTGTATAAAATACGTATGATTAAAAATAACCAATAAAGATTGACTAATTGTAAACTTCCAATTAACAAGAAAACAATTGGCTGTGAAATATAACACTTATATTGTTGCGTAACCCAGTTAACTTCCCAAGGTCCAACTGTTTTAAATTCTGTCAATACTGACCATAAAATTCTTAAATTAAGATAATGTCTTAAATAAACCCAAACTCCAACAAATAAAACAAAAAATGGTCCAGTACCTGGGGCATCTAAATAATTCATAGTCTTTGATGTTGCAAGAAAAAAATCAGAAACATCCATCGTAACATAAACCGCTAAACCCATCCAAGTGAAATGAAAACGATAAGAACACCAAATTAATGCAATTGTTATGATATGATGTAAAACCAATTCTTTAAAATCTTTACGAGGTTTTTCCAATTGTAAGATCAAAACTATTGATTGTTGAACCCAAAATGCAGCTTGACCCAAATAGTATACTTTGAAGTAAATATCATGAGTTTTGTGAGGAAAATTCTCATAAAATGCAGTTGTATTAAAAAACCAAATTGGTAATTGATACATAATCCATAAACCAAATGGTCCTGAAGTTCCATAATATAAAATTGAATAAGTTTGTTCCATAAATCTTTTAACTTTTGATTCTTTTTTGATACCAAATTTGACAGCTAAAGGTCTCAAGATACAACACATAACAAATTCTCTTAAAAATGTGAAAAATAAACTATAAAATCCAACAAAATAAAAATCATTTACACCTTTCCCATATTGATCAGTACCTTCAATTTTATAAGACGGAACAATACCTTTTGCTAACAATTGATGTACAGATGAATCTTTTGATGAAAAGAGAAAACTAGTAACACAACCACCTAAAAGAATAAAAGGCTTAATCCATGTATGCCTATAAGATAACTCATTAAAAGCAACATACATTTTCCTTACTAAAGCTTTATCTGAATCTTCTTCATTTGTTAATTCTTCTATTCTTGCTGATGACCTTTTCCTTTCTAATTTTGACCTATGCATAGTCGTAAGTGAAGGTGAAGTATTCCCAACATTAATTTCACCAACTGAACTTCCACGACGACGACCAGTGACTTCTAAGTTTGAATTGGCAGTCATCTTATGAGTATAGGGGAATAGAGATGAGAATAGGAAGTATATATATTGTCGACACGGTAAATGCACGTAAACAATTTACGCTTTTGGCGATTTAAATATGCTAATTATATATGTAGGAATGATTGCGAAAAGAGAAAGAGTGACGATTTACGTTTAAAGATGATGATAATTTGAATTGCCATTTTAAGCTTTGAACTTGAAACTGATACCTCTTTTACCTGGAAGAGTTTCAATATGCTACTATATTGATCAAAAAGCGCAAAGCTTTATTGAAGTATACTTAAAAATAGAATACATATGGAGGAAATAAAAGTTGAATTAGAATATACAATTTATATTTCGAGGATCGAAAATCACAAAGAAGGAATTGAATAAAGTTTTTGATGCCACAAAGAAGGTAACGGATCGAAATTGTTCAAGTAATTAAAGAGAATCAAGTCTCTTTAGGGAGATTTCATTTATGCGCCTCTTCGCGACACCGTCATTACGTCTCCTTATAATCATGTCGTTGATCTAAATGTCGCATTTTCTCATACCTAACTTATCTGTTAAATTGCCACAACCTCATACTTAAATGTTTAGTAAGAAGACACAAACTCAACCACTTGAACAACTTATAAAAAGAGCCACTGATGAAACTTTAACTCAAGATAATTGGCAATATATACTTGATGTTTGTGATAAAATAACGGAAAACCCCGAAGAAAATACAAAGCTTGCAATACAATTCATAACTACAAGATTGAACCTTAAAGATGCAAATGTTGTATTAAGAACATTATCGTTATTATTATCAGTTGCTGAAAACTGTGGTTCTAGAATGCAACAAGAAATAGCTTCAAAATCTTTTTTACAAGATTGTCTTTTAAAAAGGTTAGGGGATAGGAAACTTCATAAAACTGTTAAAATTAGAATCTCCGAAGTTATAGTTCAACTACATAAATCTTTTAAAAAGGATCCCTCATTAAAACCAATGGTTAATGCATATGAAAAATTAAAGAAAGATTATCCACAATATTTACCAAATAACAATGCTCCAGCTAAACCAGATAAGAAAGAAATGACAGCTCAAAGCAAGCTTAGAGAGGAAGAAGAATTACAAAGAGTTTTGAAAATGTCATTACTGGAATATGAAAGAGAACAGAATTTGTCAAAAGCCAATAGAAATAAGCCATTACCTGTTGAAAATCCACTGCAAAATCAAGAAGAAATTCAAGAAACAAAACCACAAAAAACTGGTGATGAACATACAATTGCAACTATATCAAAAGTTCGTGCTTTATATGATTTAATATCTTATGAACCAGATGAATTATCATTTCGTAAAGGTGATGTTATAACTGTTATTGAATCTGTTTATAGAGATTGGTGGAAGGGATCTTTATCAAATGGTAAAACTGGTATCTTCCCATTAAACTACGTTACTCCAGTTGTATCAAAAACTCCCGAAGAAATCAATAGAGAATTAGAACTTGAAAATAAGATACTTCAGGTTGATCTGAAAAAAATTGAAAAGCTATTAGCTTTATTAAGTTATAATCCTGAGACACTAAATGAAGACGAAATTACTCAATTGTATAATGAGGTTGTACCAATTAGACCAATTTTAGGTAGATTTATTGATAAGTATAGTGTTAGAAAAGAAGAATTATCAGCTCTTAATAATCATTTAAGTAATGAAGTGAAATTTTATGATCAGTCTTTAGATAAATTGATAAGTCAAGCAACAACTCAACGTCGACATCAATCAACAAATCTAACTCCATATCCAACTGCACCTAATTTTTCATTACCTGCTCCACAAGTGACAGGTCATGGACCTCAGCCAAGTCACCCAATTCATCAAGGACAAACTAATCACTATCCTCTGTCACCACAAGAATACTATTCAACACAAGGTAATTCTCAAGCTCAAGAATATCCTCAGGCACCTCAACATGGTTATTCAATATCACAACAACCAACTCAATCTACACAATCTCTAGCTTTTCAAAAAGATCAATCCAATCAACCAAGATCTTACCTAAGAGAACAACCAACAAGTAGTGGTTTTGGAAATCAACAGAAGTATGCAAATTATCCAAGTGAATTTCTGAATGTTAACAGATTTCCAGATGTGAACAATATCTAAATATGAATAAAGGTGGTATCAAGGTGAGATGGATGATCCAAGACGACAGTTTCTCATATTTATAGCCAAAATTGTCGATTTTTACGTTGATATGCTTGTAGTAACCATGTATCTGTCTCAGTACCTCAGTCTCTCAGTCTCTCTGCCTCCATCCTCTCTCTTCGCAACTTCTCCTACACTTAAGTGCCAAATCGCGAAACATAAATCAACTATGGGAGACGCAATCTTTGGACAAAGAGAACAACAAAACAACCAAAGGTTTGACCAACTAGCTCAAACGTTACATCAATTTCGTACCACTATAGATAATGAAATTCATGCATCTCTTCAGCAAGAAAATTCGGTTTTAAATTCGATGAATGACAATTTTAGTAGACTAATGCATCAAGTCAAATCAACTGGTGGGAATTTAAGGACAGTTATGAATAGAAATGCAAGCCTCACTAGAATCGTTGGTATAATCTTAGTAGGTTTTGTTATAATTTGGATGTTACTCAAATTATGGAAGTAGAGGTATATGGGACAAATGACACAAGGTCAAAGAAGTATAAGAATTCATAGATATATAGCATTAATAATGAAGTCGTTGGGATTTTACAATGAGCTTTTTTAAAGCAACTGGAGGCTCATCGGAGGCTCTTTAGAGGTTCAATTACACAATATATTGAATTCTATGTAGATGATTTAGTAGATGGTTTGTGACCAAAACTTAGGAGATGGGTAGAACCTAAACTTATCTTCATCCCGCTCCCAATTTCCTCAGCAACTTCTACTTTTGAACAACTTCTGATCCTAATCTATAATTACCAATTGCTTTACCCCAATTAATTTTTGATCTAGTTACAGGTAATAATCTCCTTAAGCCCTTGAAAGACTTTTGGTTTAAATCATTGAAATTCTCAACAATCTTCAAACTGATTTCATCTTCTTTATTATTAATGAAATTTACAATCGAACCACCAGATACATTTGAAATCGATTCTTCAATACGATCTTCAAATTGTAAACGGACATTTCCTTCTTCAAAGTAATGGATATCAATTTTGATATGAGCAGTTATTTTAGAATCTTTGATGGTATAATGTGATTTCCATTGGCCAGTATAAAAATTAGAACTATTAAGTCTTTGACCAATTAAAACCACATTTGTACTTTCAGCCAGTGGTATTACATTAAAAGCAAACTCTGAAATATAACGATCTTGACCATATGTTTCCAATTTCGTCACTAAATCATTGAAATATGATGGATATTCAACTTCATCAGATTCGAAATCTTCAATATCAATAGCGCTTAAAGTACCAAAATCAACACTGAATAGTTTCTTTGTTACGTAATCAGCATATTTACTTGATCCTTTGAATTTGTTTTCATTTGAAGCAATGTATTTAGACGACACAATAACACCAATTTCATCTATATGTTTTTCAATTTCTTTATTTATTGATGAGTTTGTTCCTAAAATTGTAACTAGATCTTGTTTGATATCTGCAAGCTCTCCGGGAGGTGCTGATTTAATCAAAGATTTTATAACATTGTCTATTTGAATTGACATAGTTGTGTTGAAGTTAACAGATGAGTGGTATTGAGTAGTTTGAAGCTCAATTACAAGTAATGATTTATTTTTGTAGGAACTTTCTAATTTAAATAAAGGGCGTGTGGCGTAGTTGGTAGCGCGCTTGCCTTGCAAGCAAGAGGTCACTGGTTCGATTCCTGTCTCGTCCATATTTTTTATATTGCTGTATGAATTGCAAGTTACAATTTAGTAACACATCTTATGATACTTCTATTGAAATCGCTAGTAGTATGTTAACTCTGATAGTTTTGAATACACAGTGGCTTCCGTCAGCTCGACTACACTAAGCTTGAGCTACTTTCAAAATTTCAGCCACTTCGTAACTTCAGTCTATGTAGCTTCAGTTCTATATTCAACCTCTCCATGCTAACTATGATAAATAAAATGCACCAGCACCTTCAGTTTGTGCTTGTTTCAACTTCAACCTCATAACTTCCTCTGATGAATAATTTGGTAACTTCAAATAATTTGCACAAGTCATTACACTTGGTAAATAATCATCATCTTGTAATCCATCATCAGCTGTCTTTTTAACAACTGTGAATTCTGGTCTCAAATATTTAAACCCACCAATTGGTAATTTTGCTGATCCTGTTAAAAATTGTAAAAATTCTCTTCTTTCCATCTCGTTAAATCCAACCAAGACATTTATTAATCTCTTTATACTTAAAGATTCAGAGTCATAACCATGATTTGCTTTTATGTTTTGAGTTAATACTTCATTTGACCAATCTTCTTCACTATTTCCAAATATGTTAATTAGTTCTTCAGGTGAAAATATCATTAATGATCTGATTGGAAACACCTCTGAAAATCCATTTATAAATGCTTTAACTTGTTGTATTATACCATCATAAAGTGTAACTTCAATAACTTTTTGTATATACTGTTTTAGATTCGATAAATCAACGTTTGTATTCTCTCCATTTGGTATTAAAGCATAATCTTGATGACCAGGTAAAATGAATAGCAATGATAAGTCTTCAAGTTTACTATCATCTACTATAGAATTATCCAAATATTTTGTCAAATGTTCTAAAGAATCACCAAGTGTTTTATCAACTAATTTCAAAATATCAATATTACCAATCAGATTCAAATTTTTATATCTATCATCACATTCTGATATGATTTGTATCAATTTCAAGAAAACAATGTTAAATTTGAAATCCACAATTCTAGAATCAATCATTGCCCGTGCTATGAATTTCCCCAAGTTTGTAAAGAAAAATAAAACTTTTTGACCATTTTCACTTCTCAATTGATCTGAATCTAATGGACGTGGGAATAAACCAAATGGACTTATAACAACATCATCATCATCACTTTTGGGTTCTTCATCTCTCCATAATTTCAATTTTCTTTTTGAAAACTCTTTTGAAACTGTTGAATAGAATTCAAGTGTTGGACCTAAACCAGAACCAATTTCATCAAAGTATTCAACTTCTAAAATTCCAGGTGTTGAACCATATATACCTAATAATTTCACTGCACTTTGTAACATTTGTTTCCTACTTAATCTTACTTTATGTCTTGTTGGTCTACCTAATTGTGGTCGTTGATTCGTATCATTATTTGAATTCCCATTATGCTCTAATTGTCTTTGAGTTCGTATTTGCCAATGATACAATAATCTTGAATATCCAAATGATGTTGATTGTAAAAAAAATATTCTACAATCAATTGGGAATATGAATGGATAATTTTTCGTTATATAAATTGTCCAATCAGGTAACGTACCACTTGCAACAATCAAAGGTTCTTCCAATTGTTTATTCAATTTAGAACTTAGTTTCCAATTTATAAAGATATCTAATTGTAAACCTGATTTGAATTGTCTTACATAATCATTGATATCAAACAATACTCTTAATAATTTCAATACATTCATTGTAATTGGTTCATAACTAGATTCAAATTCATCTTCATTAATTTCATTTTGGTTTTGAATTAGCCAATCTAATTGTTTCTTTTCTTCTTCTTCTGATTCTTTAAGTAATCGGAAAGAAATTTGATGGACTCTTGACCAAATTTGAATTGGATCAACTATATCATCATTTTCCATTTGAAATGATTTATATACTGCTCCATATATAGTGGTATCATTGGGGACAATTTCATGATTTATTTTGAATTCAAATCTTAAATCAGGTGTTTCTGTCTTATCATCAAGATCTATGAGTTCATCGTCATTATCACTTTCTTCTATAACTTCATCATCTTTTGCTGGTTGTTCTCCAGTTAATTGTTTTACAAATTCTATTCTTTGTTTAAGGAAATTTTGTATAGATTTGAAAGTTGCAATACCATGAATTGATAATATCAAATTATCTGTACTAAATGGTAACGGTGTTTCATTTTCATTTTCAATCAACTTGATTTTGATTTGTCTTGCCATGAATGAATTTTGGGAATTATCTTGGTTTAAAAATGATAATGAACTTGATGGTTGTATACGGGATGAACTACCTGATGATAAAATTGTAAAAGACTCTGATTTTGTTAAAACCTCTTGTAATTTTAAGATGAAGTTATTTAACGGTATTAGTTCAATAAACAAGATACTAACAAATGATTTAAAACAGTTTGTTTCTTTGAAATTCTTGAATTCTTTCCTTAAAAACAACTTGGTTAACGACTCTATAATACCTGAATTTATAAGTTCAAAACTTGAAATTGGATTATTATCTATAGTAAAGATTTCTAAGAATCTATTCCATAGTTGATCCCATTTGAACGAGCTTAAAGTGGTTTCTTCGATTTCTTTTTTAAGATCTATAACACCAGATATGGTTGAGCTTTCTATTTGTGAATTCATTTCTTGTTTTGATACCTCATATATAGAATTGAAATTATAAAGAACATTGAATAACACTTGATAAATGGTATTTTCTTTGAGATCGGTTTCTTTATTTAGAAATTCCGTATCTATATTTGGAAAGATGGAAGGAAGTTTTTCAACTTGTTCACTCTCCTCATCCTCATTCTCTTCATCATATTCATACCCAAATTCTTTCATAATGTTTAATAATTCCAAAACATCATTTATCAAGCCTTCTTTCTCAAAAGTCTTTATAATCTCATTGTCCCTTTCTATTAAAGCTTTTGCTATAAGTAAACCTGATACAACTTGTAATTCAGACTGTAATGTTTTTTTCTTTTCTATGACAAAAGACCCATCCATATCATTAAGATCTGGTATATTTAAACTCCTTTTATTCTTATTTATAATAGAAGCAAGTAATTCTGAAATTTGATCTATATATACAATTTTATCACTCTTTTCTGGTATAAAGCTAACAATACGATGTAAACATATCAAGATCTTCTTTCTGATATCAAACTCCATTGTTGCTTGGAAACTTATAATTAGAACCAACCAAACTTTATCAACAAATTCCAAATATTTTGATGATATTTCTTTATAAATTTCAATTCTTTGTTGATTTGTAGGATTTGAAATTTGTTTCCTTATATGAGAATAATAAGGAGATTGAGTATAAAAAATAGGTACTAAAGAACCAATCAAATTTAAAAATTCAGTCAAGAGTTCATTAGATACTTCAATCATAGAATCTATGGTAAATGTACCTAGGGATTCAATTATAGCTTTGCCAATCTCACATTCATTTAATAAGATTTTTGAAATTGAAACACTTTGTCTACATAGTATTATTAAAGATTTTAATAATGATACTAAAGTACCAAATTTAACTGGAGTCAAATTATCAATTGGTTTCTTATTTGAACTGATTGTAATGGTCTTAACCATCAAGATCAAAAGTTGATGATTACCTAAAAATAACTGTTCTAAATTTGTTGATGATGTCTTGAAACTCATTATAATCTTTGATAGAGCTAACCAAGCATTTTCTATAATAATAGAATCATTGTGAATATGAATAATGTTATATAAATCTTCAACAATAGCCAAGATCTTATCAAAATTTGAATTCAAGATATTTGAAGTTGAATTTGCCACTATAGTTAAGCATTTCCTTTGACTATGTATAGTTAAGAAATCCATATATTGTAAAACAGCTTTTAGACCATTTGAGCTTATAATTTGATTATGAGACACCTGATCTCTTGAAATCATCTCTAAAGTCTGTAATGCTTGTTCTGTTAAATCTATAAGTGTTATTTCAAATATCTTTGATACCAAAGAATCAACAGCATTATTATTAAGTGCATCATGAACAAAGTCTTGATTCACTTCCAAGAAGTTATATAAACATCTACAAGCAACTAATTGTAACTCTAATTCTTCTTGTAATAAAGGATCATTTAAAACTTCAATTATACATTTTGCAACTTTATTTGCTGGGATCATTCTTTCAGCTGTTATACCATTCATCATTAATAGCCTTTCACTAAGCTCATTAAGTGATTCTAGAATTATATATGAATCATCTCTTTGAGTCATATTCAATATGAGTGCTTCAATTTCACTATTTACTTCAGTTGGTCCACCAAATGTAACACCACTACCCATTAATCTATTTATAACATCGACAAATTGTCCACCTCTTCTATTATGGACTGCTCTAAGGATATCGTGTCTTGTATCGTCTATATCATCTTCATCATCATCTTCATCATAAAGGTTAGATTGAGTATTACGATTTGATCTCAGTTCGATAAGTCTTCTTAATAGAGAACTTGGGTTATTTTCAATATCTTCATCTTCTTCTACTTCTATTTCGTCTTCATAGTCTTGTTCTGAATAATCACTGTTACTTAGGTCTTCCATGATGAAGTTGCCACAGAAGGAGATGTCGCGAGATAGAGGGTTTACGAGGTTCACGA
>JAJLZT010000023.1:0-56327 GCA_030572295.1 Glucitozyma multigemmis
ACTAAGTATGGTAAGACCTTATTGCTTATACAACCTTTAGAGGATGTTATACTTGGTCAAAACTTCTTGAGACATGCTTATACGGTTTTTGATTTGGAAGATAATACAATTTCATTGGCTCAAGTAAAGTATACTGACGACGAGAACATTCAAGTTATATCATGATATCCTTCTTTAAATTCTTGTTTTTTTATGAGTACCTTTTAGTGGATTGTTTTGTTGTGTTAGAGTATATCGATTATTAAATTCTGTGAAATTTCTCCTCTAGGTTATGGAATCTTTATAGATTCTGGCTTTCTCTGTTCTGAGACACTCTTGACTATAAAAGCTCGTCAGGTTTAGTACCGACGAATCTGGGAGCTACAAATTCACCTCGTGGTCTTAGTACCAACACTTTAGCTTTCGTAGCTCTCGAGCTATTTGTATTCTACAGTATGGCAATTGCGCAATCTAAAAATCCGAACTGAGGTTGATTTACAACCGATTTTTAAAGAGGATTAGAGATTCGATAGATCAAAGGTATTTGAAGGCTGCAATACTAAAACCTCTTATTCATAAAATTAAGAGTAGAGGAGATTCAAAGATAAAAGAGCCACGTGACCAGTTATTCGAGAGACTGCATTGAGTAGATTGTGTCCTTAAGCGACTCCTTAAACGACTCTCTATGCACACTGATTTTGTGCACCATATATAAGTGGCAATGTCACAAATTCGATTAAACTTTCAAGACCATAACAAATCCAAAGGATCAGCCATATTTAAGTAAAGGTACTTATGGATTAACTGTTATCAGAAATCCAGAAATATAAGTTTCGAAGTAGCATTTACAGAGTTAGCCACACCATCAACCCTTTGACTCATATTAAACACACGACGCGAATCGTCTGAGAGATCTGATGAATTAGAGAGTTCTTTTACATGTGGATCTTGTAATTTTTTCATAATGACAATACAGTACTAAACCATTTTTTGCAAACAAATTGAAATTGAGCTTGTAAAATTGAATCTATTTTCGATAAAATCGCAGTCGTGAAAATGGAAATTGTAGGCTTCACAAATGTATGAAATTCAAGTTAATTCAAAATCAAAAACTCTGAAAGTTTATAATTGAATGAAATGAGCCATTCATTGGTTCGGTAAAACTTAAAATCAAGTTAAAGAGCCATACGTACTGTTATATAAGTCCTTCAATTCTTCATTCAAATTATCTATCATGACAAGCTCAATCTTATTTATCATATCATTCTTCTTGTCATTTGTAATTGCAAATGATGGATTTTTAAAAATGCCAATTAAAAAATCGACCGAAATTGATAAAAGTACAATTGCATCTTTGGGAAAACGTCAAGTCCCAGAATCTACTTTAAAACTCAAAAATTCGTACTTCTATACAACTGAACTTGCTTTTGGTTCACAGGGTGAAGTAGTTTCAGTTGTACTTGATACTGGGTCGTCAGATTTATGGGTTTACTCCTCCGTGTCTGAAGGTAGTCAATTTGGTACTTTTGATGCATCTAAATCTACAACTTACGTAAACAAATCAATAGAATTTTTCATTTTCTATGCAGGGTTCGATTATGCAGGTGGTTTTGAATCATCTGATGATGTTGCATTTGATGGGTTTACGGTAAAAGAGTCAAATTTTGCCGTTATTGACAGAGGTTCGTTGCCTTTTGGTGTATTTGGAATAGGTTACCAGGATAACCAAGCTGGCAACACAAGTGTGAGTAATTTTCCAGTTCAATTGAAAGAACAAGGATTCATACAAAAAGTGGCCTACTCTTTATTCTTAAATCATATCAATAGTACACAAGGTAGTATTATCTTTGGTGGCATTGATACTGCTAAACATGAAGGAGAATTGGGAACATTCCCTGTTGTCATTGTTCCAGGTTTTGAAGACCGGGGTATTTTCACTCTTGCTATAAACATTACAAACGTTGCTTACGAAGGTCATACAATCAATTACGGAATACCAGCTATGCTTGATTCAGGTACATGTTTTTCATTATTAGACAATTCTACTATCGTAGCTTTTTCTGAAACTTTAGATCCAAATTACATCTATAACACAGGTCATGGAGAATTTTGGGTCACTCCACCATCAAATTTAACTGAGAAGTTTTACGAATTTAGCTTTGAATCTGAAAGTGCTCATACTACTATAAAAGTTCCTTATGTTGACATCATTGATATTACTCGTGTTGTAAACGGAAAGAGTCCATTGAAACTTTACGGCGGCCTTAGTATGAACATACTTGGTCAAAACTTCTTGAGACATGCTTATGTGGTTTATGATTTAGAAGACAATACAATTTCATTGGCTCAAGTAAAGTATACTGACGACGAGAATATTCAAGTCATCTCTTGAGTGTTTGAGAGTTCATTGGTAAGTTTGGGTGTTTCCCAGTAAGTTTGTCTGTTTCTTGATTAATGAATATCCTTTTTATGAATATCAGTATATTACTCTATGATCTCTCGTAGTCTAGCTATGTAAGAATGACTTATAAAGGGCATTACGTCGAAGCTCTCAAGTAAGCTGGGTCAAAGATTTGCCCTACTTCGCGACTAACTCTACATCGCGAAGACATTAGGGTTCGGCCCTAAAAACGTGATAGACAAATCTTTTTGTTACCCGGAGACAAATTTTTCACTTTTAAGTATCAAAAGATTTAGCGATTTTGTTTAACAACGTCAAATCACCGTCAATATGTCTGCCCCAATCAATAAGGAAAAAGTTCAAGAACAAGAACAAGAAATTCACAAAATCAGAATTACTTTAACTTCTACCAAAGTTAAGCAATTAGAAAAGGTTTCTGCTAACATTATTCAAAACGCTGTCCAAAATAACATTGTTAAGAAAGGTCCAGTTAGATTACCAACTAAGGTTTTAAAGATCACCACCAGAAAAACACCAAATGGTGAAGGTTCAAAGACTTGGGATACTTATGAATTAAGAATCCACAAAAGAGTCATTGACTTACAAGCTCCAGCCTCAACTGTCAAGAAGATTACTCAAATCACTATTGAACCAGGTGTAGATGTTGAAGTCACTATTGCTGCTTAAGCAAACCACTTTTATCTTGACTTATAATCAATAGGGAGTATTGTGTTGTGATTTGGAGAAATTATATCCAAATGCTCTAGGCGTGCCGTGTATTTATACACAGACGTTGCGGTGTTAGCTATCAGGATTTGGAATAATAAATTATTATAAGTTGATTCAGGTGATAAATGTATAATTAATAGTATATTGTCGGTTTCAGTAAAAATTGTAGAGGTTAATAAAGTAGTAGTCGTTTTATTACATAAGCATTTAGTTTCACAAGCTTTCCAAGCTCACCTGCATACATTAGATTAATCAAGGAGCAATCTCTAATCGTTCTCAAACATCACCACACAACATGGTGTACGTACTTTCAGCAAGACCCCGAATCTTCTATATCAGCAAATCACTTGGTAGAAAGAATTTGTCATTAATACAACAAAGAGTAAAGTCAACATTACCGACAAGATCAACAAACAAATCATATCGTAAAAGAAGTGTAGCATTAGTATCAGGAGTTATAATTGTTGGTTCATATATATCATTCAATACAACAAACTATTATAATTTAGATACAGTTCCAAATAGTGGTACTAAGTTACTTTCAAGCTCAAGAGAAGCGCAAAAGTTATCAAATGGTAGTTTACAAAATGGTTATGGATTACAACATCAACAAGTCCGTGAAGTCCATAATCATAGTTTTAAAACGGCTCCACATTTATTAGATGAAGGACAAGTAAGTGCAAAGCTTAGAGAAAATGAAGAAAGTTATTTTGTTAATAGAGGTAAAGGAATTTTGAGGTATGATGTTAGTCAATTAGCATCAAATTCACCAATAGAAGATGAAAGATCAGAAGAAATAGTTCAAGTACCAATTTTGCAAGATAATAATATCAAAACATCAACGGATTGGATGTTTTTCGGTGTTTATGATGGACATGGTGGATGGACAACAAGTTTAAAGTTAAAAGATGAATTGATTGGATATGTTATAAATGAGTTAGGTACTATATTTAGACCAACAAAAGAGGATTCAAATTTAAGATATGTACCAAATAGTGCAACAATTGATCAAGCAATTAAAAATGGATTTCTTAAACTTGATCATGATATTGTAAATAAGAATATTGAGAAACTTTTGAATGAAAATAACAAAGCAAAAGCAGCTGAATTATTGATGCCAGCTTTATCAGGATCGTGTGCTTTACTTTCATGTTATGATACAAATACAAATTTATTAAAAGTTGCAGTTACTGGAGATTCAAGAGCTTTATTAGGTTCTTTGAAAGATAACCAATGGACAGTAAAACAATTAAGTATAGATCAAACTGGTTCCAATCCAACAGAAGTTGCTAGAATTATAAGTGAACATCCAAATGAGCCAAATGTCATTAATAGAGGTCGTGTATTAGGTACTCTAGAACCAACTCGAGCATTTGGTGATTGTAGATTTAAATTACCTGCTAGTATTCAAGAAAGAGTTTATAAGCAATTTTTCGGTAGAAGACTTCCACAGAATTTAAAATCACCTCCATATGTTACTGCTGAACCAGTTATTACAACTACAAAGATTACACCAGAAAATAATGATTTTTTAGTTTTAGCTTCTGATGGATTATATGAAATGTTAACCAATGAAGAAATCGTTGGTTTAGTTGTGAAATGGATGGAAAAGGAAAAGATGATAAAGCCAAAGAAATCATTTTGGAATTATTTTGGTTCTTCAGAAAACAAATTACCTGAAGTTAATGATCTTAATAATGATAAATCATCAAAACAACCATTTAGAAAGACAAGATCATCAGGTGGTCTGTATTTCTTAGAAGATAAGAATGTATCGACACATATAATCAGAAATGCTTTATCAAATAATGGATCAAGAGAACAAACATCAATGTTAATTTCAATACCAAATCCTGTTTCAAGACGTTATAGAGATGATTTAACTGTAACAGTTGTATTTTTTGGTATTGATCCAAGAGGTGAAAATGATGCAGGCAAATTGGAAATTAATCCACTTGCAACAGCTGGTGGATTTGATTCGTCAAAACCGAAATTATAAATGAAATTGACAGTCCTTGATGGGTATGTCTTTTGTCTTTAAGTATATAGATTAGTAAAAGTACACGACCTAGAATATGTGAAGTCTCTGGTTCTGATGTCTGTCTTTGACGTCTTTCTCTTTACTGTCTTGCCATCATGACTAAAGAATTTGTGGAATTAGATCCTAATTTAAAGTCAACATATCAACAATCCAAATCAGATGATATAAATAAAGAACTCACTCAAGAAATTCTAGAACCATCAAATGAATTTACATGGGATTTACTTGATTTAGTACAATCATTACCCAAAGTTAATCAAGATAAGATATATACTGAACTTTTGAATGTTCCACAAACAGCAAGTAGAACGTCATTCCGATTTAAAAGATCGGGAATCAATGGTGAGATCGATGGATATAAAGAAGAAATTCGTAGTAGTGAACTTGATAATGCAAATTCTTCGAATTCTTTATCTGTAAATCGTAAATTCACCTCTAAATCAGAAGCAATCAAAGGAAGCTCAAGCTTTTTACCATTTCAACCTGGAGGATTAGTTGAAAAAACAGCAATTATAAAGAAAAATGAAGAACTGTTTTTACATAGAGATGATTTAGGATTATTTGATCTCCCTCAAGGATTATCAAGAGGGTTGAATTTGGGAGTGAATTTAACATTAGATGATAACATAACGAAATTAGGACATGAAGATGATGGTAAGGATGAAGAAGTAACAAAAACAACAACTTATATACCAATTGATTCTAGTGAAGTAATAGAAGAAGAAGAAGAAACTCAAACTAAAGCTCCATTTGATACAGAAGAAATAGATGGAATTGTACCTGCTGATTATGCCTCTATAAAGAAATCTCTTAAACATGATATAGAAGTTAAAAAGAATTGGGCACATGTTGTTGATCTTAATCATAAGATTGAAAATTTTGATGAGTTGATACCTAACATGGCAAGGAAATGGCCTTTCCAATTAGATACTTTTCAAAATGAAGCTATATATCATTTAGAACAAGGAGATTCAGTATTTGTAGCAGCTCATACATCAGCAGGGAAAACAGTTGTCGCAGAATATGCAATTGCAATGGCAACAAGAAACATGACAAAGGCAATATATACATCACCAATAAAAGCTTTGTCAAATCAGAAATTCAGAGATTTCAAAGAAACATTTAAAGATGTTGATGTTGGACTTATAACTGGTGATGTTCAAATAAATCCAGATGCAAATTGTTTAATCATGACAACTGAAATTTTAAGATCAATGCTTTATAAAGGAGCTGATATAATTCGTGATGTTGAATTTGTCATCTTTGATGAAGTTCATTATGTCAATGATATTGATCGTGGTGTTGTTTGGGAAGAAGTTATAATTATGCTTCCTGATCATGTCAAGTATGTTTTATTATCAGCCACAGTTCCAAATACTTTTGAGTTTGCAAATTGGGTTGGTAGAACAAAACAAAAGGATATATATGTTTTATCGACACCAAAGAGACCAGTTCCGTTGGAGATTTTCATATGGGCAAAAGATAATATGTTTAAGATTATTGATAAGGAAAGGAATTTTTCAGAGATTGAATTTAGAAAGCATAAGGAATTATTGACTGGAGGGAATAAAGAGAAAGTACCACCAAATGTTAAAATGGGATTTGGTAGTAGAGGTGGTCGTGGAGGATCTGCAAGAGGTGGTAATAGGGGAGGAGGTGGTGGTGGTAGTGGAAGAGGTGGTGGAAATAGTGGAACTTCTCAAGGACGTAGATTTGGAAATGATGGTCCAAGTAAAAATACTTGGAATAATCTTGTTAATAATCTTAAAGGAAAGAATCTTCTTCCAGCAGTTATATTTGTATTTTCTAAAAAAAGATGTGAAGAATATGCTGATACTTTAAGTGGAATTGATTTCTGTAATGCAAAAGAAAAATCTGAAGTGCATCGTTTTATTGATAGAGCAGTTTCAAGATTAAAGAAAGAAGATCGTGAATTACCACAGATTCTTAAAATCAGAGAGATGTTAAGTAGAGGTATTGCAGTACATCATGGTGGATTGTTACCAATAGTGAAAGAATGTATTGAGATCTTATTCTCAAAAACTTTAGTTAAAGTTTTATTTGCTACTGAAACATTTGCAATGGGATTAAATTTACCAACAAGAACTGTTGTGTTTGATAAATATCGTAAACATGATGGTAGAGATTTTAGATTTTTATTACCGGGAGAATTTACACAAATGTCAGGTAGAGCAGGTAGAAGAGGTTTAGATGATACTGGTACAGTAATTATAATGGCATATAATGAACCATTATCACAACTTCCATTTAAAGAAGTTACATTAGGATTACCAACAAAATTACTGTCACAATTTAGATTGACATATAATATGATTTTGAATTTACTTAGGATTGAAGCTTTAAGAGTAGAAGAAATGATTAAACATTCTTTTAGTGAGAATTACAATCAAACTTTATTACCAGAACATAAGAAGAGTATGGAAGAAATGACAGCAAAATTACAAGAAATCAAAATAGAAGATTGTTCAGAATGTAAACTTGTTGATATGTTTGAGACGTTTGATTTGATGATGGAATATCAAAAAGTTTACAATTCTATTATAGAATCGATTTATGAACAACCAGTTACAAGAAATGTACTTATGAGAACAGGTAGGATGATTTGTTTTAAAGATGAATTTGAAATCTTAAGGATTGGATTCATACTTAAATCTGACATATCATCAGGTGATATACTAGTATTAACATTTAATCATGGTATTGAATATGAAGATGATTGTTCAAAGTTCAAATTACCATATATACCTATAAAGGGCTATTTCAAGAAACATTTCAAACCAATGACTTATAATGGTTCTTTACGAGTTGAATCATGTCCTCAATCGAATATCTTATTTATATCACAATTTATAATGAAAGCTGATTTCAAAATGGTTTTACAAAACAAGAAATCCAGTGTGAATGAAGTCATTGAACAGATCAACACATGTCTTGAATCACAAGGAGATTGGTCGGAGGTTTTGTTCTATGATTCTATACAATTATCATTACATGAGATACTTCAAAAAAAGCCACCAATCATAGCAAAACTTCAAACCATGAAAGGATTTCAATGCCCTAATTTCAAAACTCATTATGAAGAATTACATAAGCAAGAACATCTTAAAAAAAGTATTTCATCATTAAAGTTATTGGTATCAGATGAAAATTTGGAATTATTACCTGATTATGAACAAAGACTTCGTGTATTACTGCAATTGAATTTTATAGATCAAAATCAAAATGTCGTTTTAAAAGGTAGAGTTGCTTGTGAAATCAATTCAGGTTGGGAATTAGTTATAACCGAACTTGTTTTGGATAATTTCCTTGGTGATTTTGAGCCAGAAGAAATTGTTGCTTTATTATCATGTTTTGTTTATGAAGGTAGAACAAAAGAAGAAGATGAAAGACCAGTTACACCAAGATTAGAAAAGGGTAAAGAGAAGATTAAGGAGATCACTGAGAAGCTACTTAGAGTTTATACTGAACATCAAGTTTTACTTACTTCTGAAGAAGAGAACTTTTTAGAAAGTAAAAGATTTGCCTTAATGAATGTTGTTTATGAATGGGCAAGAGGTTTATCATTCTTTGAAATTATGCAAATGAGTGTTGAAGCTGAAGGTACTATTGTTAGAGTTATTTCAAGACTTGATGAAATTTGTAGAGAGGTGAAGAGTGCTGCTTTGATAGTTGGTGATTCTACATTACATTCAAAAATGTCACAAGCTCAAGAAAGGATAAAAAGAGATATTGTCTTTTGTGCTTCATTGTATTTATAGAGAAGTAGAGAGGTATTTAGTGAATGTAATGGATAAACGAGTATATTTGGTGCTTGTGTAGAAGTGGCGTAGCATAAGTTGGTATTAGCGTGGCATAAGTCGATACTCTCGCGGCAAATCACTACGCTCATGCGTAAAATAGCAGCCAAAGCTCTCCTTGTCGCTAAAATAAACTGACAATGATCTGCTTGAAAAGAAGTCTTATACCCCACAACATCTTCAAACATTTCTTTGTAATATAACTAACAATCCTCTCCTTCCCCTTAAAATCTTTGGTATGACAACTTCATCAATTATTCTTTTCGATCCATACTTCAAAACTAAAATTCCCATTAAAGTATAGAAACTACCTATAGCTGATTTACTCAAAATCAATTCTCTTCTTTCTTCAATACCTTCCTTATTTAATACTCTCATTGCACCTTTCAAAGGTAAAATGGATCGAAGTAATGAATTCATCTCCATGAATTTTGGTATTAAAGTTGGTATATCATCAACTTTCCTTTGCTGTATTAATATATGGGGTAGAGAAAGATACTTTTCATCAGGGAATAGAATGAAAGTATTCAAAGTCCGTAAAAAAAGTGTTTTACCTAAATTTCGTATTATATTGCCTGAAATGAATGTTGGTGATTTAGTAAAGATTAAACCTGCTTCCTTTACTGGTGTTTCTTGTATTAGATCTGATAAGGGGGATCTTTTCTTAGTAGTTGCTGTCTCAATATAAGGTTCGATTTCTATTATAGCACTTGATAATCCATTTAAGATACTTAGTTTCTCTTGGATCAGAAATTTGAAATTATCTCCTAAGAAATCTTTGAAAGTTATAAATCTAGATTCAATTGCATCAACAAATTTTTGATCATCTAGATTTTGTATACCAATTTCGAATTCTTCTGGACTTTCTTTATTTGGTACCAAAATGGACCTATTGTAAAAACTGGGTTTAAATCCTTCATAAGTTGTTTGTTGAGGTGAATTCAATTTTTTATTTCGTAGATATAAATCTCTTGATGATATTATATTTGTTCGTATTTGAATATGAAAGCATTGTAGTAGGTTTCTAAGTCTAGTTGATCTAATAGTCATATTTGGATTGACTCTTGATCTGTCTATCTATCTATTATCTCATTACATCATCTCATCGTGGAATACACGACTCATTACAATCAGACTTACAATAACTGGTCAACTTGTTTAAATGTCATCAAAGACAAAGAAATCTGATTCTAAAGATGCCAATTCTAAATCTTCTACCAAAATAAAATTACCCAAAACTTTCATAGTTAGACCAAGTCAAGTAACCACAAAACATTGCTGTAAAGTTTACTTAAATCAAGAGATTTTACAACATTTAGAACTCACAAATGGTAATCTAATCTATATACAAAGTGAATTAGGAGATCCTGGTATTATTGCTACCGTTCAATCTGAAGAAATCGATATTAACATATGTTTGATATCTTTGAATCTACGAAACTTAGCTGGTTTACTTTTAGGTGATAGAGTAAAGATTACAAAATATAATAAACAATTAGGTTATCTGAAACACTTACTGTTTATGATAGAAGGTGAATTTACAGATCAGACATCCAAAATCGAAAAGACATTAAACGAAATTGGAATTATAGCTCCAGGTTTACAATTCGATATAGATATTAAAAATGAAGAAGGAGACAAAATACCAACTAAAGTTCTAGTCACTGATGTTAATGAAGACGAAATCGGCTCTCTAGAGACTTCAATTTCAAAACTTTCGGTAAACGATTCTGAATCTTTCAACACAATCACTCCTGTTTTCATATATTCAAAACTGAATTCACCAAAATTAACTCAAGTGTTTTCAAAATCACAATTGGAGAAATATTCCTTAACTACAACTTTAGACTTTTCGTTCATTGGTGGACTTTCTAAAGAAATCGAAATTTTGAAATCTACAATTGAATTACCACTTCATAATCCTGAATTATTTTCAGATTTTGGAATTTCTCCACCAAGAGGTATACTCTTACATGGTCCTCCTGGAACTGGAAAAACAATGTTACTTAGATGTGTTGCAAATTCTATGAATGCTCATGTTCTCACTATAAATGGACCGTCTATAGTCTCAAAATATTTGGGTGAGACAGAGACTGCAATAAGAGATATATTTCAAGAAGCTCGTAGATTTCAACCTTCAATAGTATTTATGGATGAAGTGGATTCAATTGCTCCAAATAGAAATTCAGATGATAGTGGTGAAACAGAATCAAGGGTTGTTGCGACTTTATTAACAGTAATGGATGGTTTAGGAGATTCTGGTAGAGTTGTTGTTGTAGCTGCAACAAATAGACCAAATTCAATTGATCCAGCTCTTCGAAGACCAGGTAGATTTGATCAAGAGGTTGAAATTGGTATACCTGATGTTGATGCAAGGTTAGATATTCTTCATAAAAAATTTGAAAAGATGAATAAACAGAAACACAACATTTCAAATGAAGATCTTAGTCAAATTGCATCTAAAACTCATGGCTATGTTGGTGCAGATTTAACAGCATTATGTAGAGAATCTGTTATGAAAGCAATAAGTAAAGGATTGAAGAATGGTATTCCACATCAAGAAATCAAATTGAAAGTTTCTGATATGGAAGAAGGTTTATTAGATATAAGACCCTCAGCAATGCGTGAAATCTTTTTAGAAATGCCAAAAGTTTATTGGTCTGATATTGGTGGACAAGAAGAATTGAAACAAAAATTGACAGAAGTCATCCAATTGCCATTACAAGCAACCGAAACATTCTCAAAATTAGGAGTATCTGCTCCTAAAGGAATATTACTTTATGGACCTCCAGGTTGTTCTAAAACTTTGACTGCAAAAGCTCTAGCTACAGAATCAGGTCTCAATTTCTTAGCCGTGAAAGGTCCTGAGATTTTGAATAAATATGTTGGTGAAAGTGAACGTGCTATCAGAGAGATATTCCGTAAAGCAAGAGCGGCTTCGCCTTCAATTATATTCTTCGATGAAATTGATGCCATCTCTTCAATCAGAGATTCATCCGGAACATCCGCATCACAAAATGTCTTGACTTCACTTTTAAATGAAATTGATGGTGTTGAAGAACTAAATGGTGTTGTAATTGTAGCAGCAACGAATAGACCAAGTGAAATTGATTCTGCTTTATTGAGACCTGGTAGATTAGATCGTCATATTTATGTTGCACCACCCGATTATGAAGCAAGACTTCAAATTTTAACAAAACGTTGTCTGAAATTTCAGACAAAAGTCAACCTTACCAAATATGCAAAATTAACCGATGGTTGTTCAGGTGCCGAAGTTTCTTTGTTATGTCAAGAAGCCGGTCTTGCGGCTATAATGGAAAATAAAGATACAAGCAATGTCGATGAAAGACATTTTGAACATGCTATCAAAGGAATTTCAAGAGGAATTACAAAAGAAATGCTTGAGTATTATGAAGATTTCGCAAGTAAAAGTGGATTAAGTAATTGAAAGTATAAATATATATTGAACCTTATTGTTGCTTGCAACCATCTTCTAAATTCTTCTCAAAATCTTTCGGTAAATCATTTGCATCAAAATTAAGATCATCACCTTTGCCACCAAATCCGGGGAAATTTGATGCATCTCCCACTAATTCAACTGGAGGCTGTCCGATTTCCTGCAAGGACTCCAATAATGTATTTACATGAGCTTTTATAGTTAAATCTTCATCATTATAGTTATCTGCTTCAAATACTTTTACGATATCATTTGTGATTTCATATTGTTTCCTATAATTCTCATACTCACTTTCAGGGAGAGTTGTCTTTTTTTCCTTAAGATAATCTGGGAACTTTGTATTAAGATCTTTGATTGGTTCATATAGAACCTCTTTGGATGACAATTGTTCAAGCATATCAATCAATAATTTATTCATATCCATATCCTCTCCTCCACCCATTCCTGAAAGTAATTGCGATATCATATCTTCAGGATTTGCTCCTAGTGGATCACTTGCTAATTGTTCATCTATATCCTTACCTGATTTCTTTAAACGACTCATTGCATCTTTCATAACCGAATCAAAATTTGGATTTTCACCTAATGCACTCACTTCTTCTTTTTGATCTTGTTCAAATTGATTTACCAATTTTTCAAATTGATCTTTTGTCTCTGGATCCTCAATTTTTAAATCTTTTATAAGATCTTCAATTTTAGTCTTAAACTCTTCCGAATCTTCTTCAACTTTTTCTTTAGTTGATCCAGGAGGTTTACTTAATATATCATCAGCAAATTCATCTAATAAGTCATCTAAATCATCTAAATCATCCTCTTCTTCTTTAGGAAGCTTTTTTTTCGTTTCCTCTGAACTCATATCGTTGATTTTTTGTTGAATGTGGAGTGAAAAAGTCTATGAATAAATTGTAAGAGATTGGCTTTATGTATGGGTGCATGGGTTTTATAAGAATTTAGTATGGGTGTGTGGAACTCGTTAAAGAAGGGTGTTGGGATATATCATAATCAATTATTTCCTAAAATAGGTTTTTGTGGGGATGCCCTCGGTAGCTAAAATGTTTTAAAGATCATATATGTTAAATAAAGCTATACATTTAAGATAATTGGGTTATAGAATCAATAACTGATTTTTCAAGAGGAATCCAATCGATTTTGAAAATATCATTGGATTTCGAAGAATCAGTGCTGAAACCTACTTCAATTGGTGTTCCAGGATTTGGTCCAACTGGAATCTTACCCTTATATTGTGGAAAATTGGCATTGATAATATCAAGTATTGCTTGAGAACTCCAAGGTTCTGTGTAAGTAAGTAAACGTTTACCATTCACTGTATCATTTTCAATTGAAAATATATGAGCTTCAGCAACATCTCGAACATCAACATATAAATGAGGTGCATAAGGAAGATTATCATTAGATTTCAAATTCAAATGAGAAGCAAGGATATTGGCTGAAGAATTTAATTTTTCTGCAACAACATAAGCTTGTGGACCAAAAACAAAAACCGGATTTATAGATGTAGCCTCAAATTTAACATCTTCTTCTTTTATAAATCTCCAAAATTCCTTTTCAGCAAATTTTTTGGAACCAACATAAGCAGTTATATAATTAGATTTTGATTCATCCCAAGTGATTGGATTCCAAGAATCTTCAGTATAATGATCATTCTTGGTACCTTTAACCTTACCAATTGCTGCAAAAGATGAAGTAAAAACAACTTTTTTCACATTTTTACCATATTTTGAAATTGCACTTAAAGCATTCTTTGTTCCTTCAACTGCTGGGTTCAAGAAATTCTTTTCATAATCTCCTTCAGCAAGAGATACTGGCAGAGCAGTATGTAAGAAATATTCAACCTCAGGATTTTCAATTAAAGCTTGATCAAAAGCATCTTTTGTTTCGATATCAGGTACAATAACGTATTCAAAATTAGAGCCAACCAGCTTTTTAAGTGCTTCTCCTTTTTCGATTGTTCTTACAGAACCTAAAACTTTATAATGTCTTGCAACTAATTGTTGAATGATATGTTGTGCAATGAAACCAGTTGCACCTGAGATAAAGATAACCATATTCTGTTGATTAATAAGAAGAACTTGTATGCTTTTATATTGGAAAATTAGGTAAGTTGTGGATTCTTGTTGTAGATTTGGTTACGTGGAATAGGTGCAGATAAATTGTGTCACCATGTCAAATTCCTTAAAGCTATGAAACTCGTTAGTCTCATGGTAGAATAGAACTAATTTCAGGCGTGTCTATCATCTATCATAATACTCTAAAGTTTGATTAAGTAGCAAACTTCAAAGTATGAAATTTTGAATCATTAAGATTTGATATCTAGAAACAAAACTGATACGTTAGAATCCTAATGTGTAAAAAGCAAAACAGAGCCGGAGAGAAATAAAATAGAAGCCGAGAGAATTGTGGTGGTTGGGGTTAATAGATATCTTCTTTTTAGTAACTCTAACCTTAGTAGTGTCTTTATGAATAATTCTCATTACATTGGTAGCGACGTAACCTCAAAGATTAAACGTTACTCTAAACTGTATCTATACACCATCGATGTCACTTTGTAAAACAAGATTACAAGAAGAGAGGAAACAATGGAGAAAAGATCATCCTTTTGGATTTTATGCTAAACCACAAAAAACTGCTGATGGCTCATTAGATTTAACTCAGTGGGGAGCAGGTATACCTGGTAAACTGTCCACATTATGGGCAAATGCTACATATCCAATAACAATAAGTTTCCCAGAAGAATATCCATCAAAACCACCAAAAATTAAATTTCCTGCTGGATTTTATCATCCAAATGTATATCCTTCTGGAACGATATGTCTTTCTATTTTAAATGAAGAACAAGATTGGCGTCCTGCTATAACATTAAAACAACTTGTAATGGGTATTCAAGAATTATTGGATCTGCCAAACCCTGATTCACCTGCTCAAGAACCTGCTTGGAAAGCATTTAGAAATGATAGAGCTACTTACGATAAAAAAGTCAAAGAACAAGCAAAGAGGTATGCAAATGTAAATTAAAATAGAAGAATGTCTTGGGAATATAGAAACACAAAATTCGATTTACATATAGCTATTCCTTTTGTATAATTATTATTATTATTATTATTATTGTTTAATAAATCTTATTCAGCACTATTTGTTATGATATCTCTAGATTTACAAGTTTCACCGGTTAGACTTTCACCAAGTTGAGAAGTTCCCTTTTCTTTATATGTACTTACAGCAGGTATATCTGCTTTTATCTTACTTACTATAGTTGAATAAGCTCTTGGTTCAAGTTTGATTAGTGTATGCAAAGGTATTGACATCCAAGGGGATTCTTCTTGTGGAACATTCATAAAATAGGCATACAAACATCTCAAAACTGCTTGATGAGTTATGATCAAAATGTTTTCTTGACGTTCCAATTCCATTATAATTGGTTCTAACCTAATCACAATATCACGATATGATTCACCACCACGATAACGATATTCATATTTATCATTATCACGAGCTTTGAAATCTTCAGGAAATTCAGATTCAATTTCTTCATAAGTCATACCATCACATTCACCAGCATCTAATTCATCTAGTGCTTTCCATTCCAATTTTTTTTTATATGGTAAAAATGATGCAGTTTGTTGAGTTCTTGATAAAGTTGAAGTCCAAACAGTTAAATTGGTATGTTTATTTTCTTCACCTAACAGCTTTAAAACCAATTCTGGTAATTTTTTAGCATATTTCCAACCTCTTGATGAAAGATTTGCATTGCCACCAATTTGTCCTGTCAAATTAAATTCAGATTCTCCATGACGTGATAACCAAATTGACCTTGGTTTTATATGTAAATTCATAACATAATATACAATTCTTGATTCTAAATAACTTTCAATTCTATTCAAAATGATTTTTGCATTTACATTAACAAGTTTTATAAATGATAAATCTGAATCAAGTTCAGGATCTAAAGTTTGATAAAAAGTTTTGTAGTATTGAATTCTTTGTAAGAAATCTTTTGTCAGGAATTCTTCATCTTTATCAATATAATCAGGTGAAGTTGTTTTAACATCGGATATATTTTGAAGAATTAAAGGTTCATCATCACACCAAGATTCGAGGAAAAAAGGTTCAATTGAATTTTCACGACATAATCTTACAATTTCACCACGGCGATCTCTTGATGAATTTGTTGCATCAAATATACCTACAACACCTAAATCGTCATTAAACCATCTCATCATATCTGTTAAAGCTAATTGAGCAGCTTCGGCTCTATATTTCATACCTTCAGTATTGTTCGGATCAAAGAATTTTGCACTCATATCTTCATCAGCAGCAATTTTACGACGATATCCACCAACGTTAAAGCATTTACTTTTTATTGATAACCATGATAAGTATCTGACAATTTTTTGTGCAATTAAGGATTTACCTCTTGCTGGTAATCCAACCATAACAACACATACTCTGACGTTTTCAACGTGTGAAATTGAATAAACTGGCATGGATGTAGTAGGTTATAGATTTGATTTTGAATTTATGGGGTTTGTTAGATACACGAAGTACTGAGCGAGTACTGAGACACTACTGAGCAAATTGAAATAGTGAGTTAGGAGAGTGGAATAGGGAGAATAGGGAAGAAAAGTGACGGTGCGTTACCCAACTAGTGGTATACTGAGCTAGTAATGAGACGGTGCGTTAGTGGTATATTGAGCTAGTGAAGAGAATCGTTTACTGAAAGAATCGTTTACTGAGGGAGGTGAAATAGTTTTCTACTGTGCTAATGAAGAACCATATATACGACTGATCCAAATTTGTAATTTCCCTATTTCTTCTTCTCTTCATCTCCTCTTCCTCTAATGCCAGATATCTTATCTTCCTGTACTTAATCACATGATTAACATCATTACAAATTTCAAACCTCAATCACTCTACCATGAAGAAGATACTACTTCGTAGAGAACTGCGTGAATTACAAGAATCTAAAGAACCACAAAAAGATATTGATATAATACCAATTAAATCCTCAAATAGTGAAGAATCTCAAGATTCTTTAAAACCAAGAATTTTCCAACAAGATCATTATCAATCAAACGAAAATATGATATCGGCATTAAATCCAACCATACTGATTGAAGAGTCAACAAATCAAACTTCAATACAAGACTCTTCATTGTTTTCATCTCCAATGATTTCTTCATCAAAATTTTCATCAGTCTTACTGAAATCATCATCAACTCGTAAACCATTACCTTACTCACAACCTCTTCAAATCTTGGAAGTTTCAGAAGATTCTAATGATACCATTGAAGACAAGATAAGAAAGTTATATTCTGATATTTCTTATATAATGAATCAATATGATAACACTTCGATAAGTTTAACTACAAGTGTTATAAATATAACCGATTTATTAAAGGAGTTTGTGAAATTAACAAAATGCTATCAAATGGATTATGATATAAATTCCTTTAATAATTCAGACTTACGTAAGCTAATCAATATTTACCTTCATATCTTTGATAATCTTCTTAATGATCAAGGGTTTATAAAATTGAAATTGATGTTGATGAAATATTTTAACGAATTTGCTTCTTCTCTATCAGGAACATTATTTTTAAAACCAAAGAATTATTCCATTGGTTCTTTTGATGGTAAATTACCTAATGAAGAGAAAATCAGCTCTATTATAAATTTGATGGCATCTTCAAATTCAACTAATATAAAAGATCAAAATGGTTCATTTATTGCACCTATATATCGTGGATTATCACCAAAGTTCTCGGTGTTATGTCTTTATTTTGGATATCCAAATCCTTTAGAATCACATTTTTCATTTGCAAAAAGTTTACGTAATTTATTTGATGATGTTCATATTCTTGTTTTAAAGAATCTGATACAAAGAGCTTCATTAGATTCTAATACTATGCAAACTTCTATACCAGAACCTTCAATTATAAATAAATTTAAATTACCATTTCGTATACCAACAAATGAAACCAAACCACCAATTTCATTATCAATATCAACAGAAAATTCTAAAAAGATTTCTGGTACTTTAGGTGGTTATATATATCCAAAAATAGATTCAAAGAAGCAACCCCATTTAGCTTCATATTCTAATTCTCAATTTGCTGTTACTTGTGGACACGTTTGTTTAAATGATTCAGATGGTATTGGTTCAATCCAATATCCTTATGTTTCGACACCATCCACAGTTTTAATTGGTTTATATAAACAAGCTTTAATCGAACAATATAAAAAAGCATCCCAATTGAAATATGGTGGAATGCAAGAAGCAAAAGTTGCTTATGGTGCTATTCTAAAGCAATTAGATGAAATGTTCCCGTTGAAAAGAGTTAAAACTACAATTAATAAGAAAGAAATCTATGAATCTATAAATTTACCTCAACATAGATTTGGTCAGATTATTTGGGGTGAAAAGACAATGATAGATATGATTGATGGTCAAAAAAGGTTATCAGATTTGGCAATCATCAAAGTAAATAAAAAATTGACTTGTAATCAAAACTTCATTGGTGATGATGTTGCATTTAATGAATTTGATCCAGGGTTAATGTTTGATAATTTATATGTTAGATCAATCATAGATATGGAAAGAAAGAATAATTCTTTAGTGAATGCTGGTTTATCAGTATTTAAATATGGTTCAACTACTAAATATACTCATGGTCAATTAAATGGTATTAAAATGGTTTATTGGTTAGATGGAGCTATGAATTCATCAGAATTTGTCATAAATTCAAGTGATAGTAATTCTGCTTTTGCTGCTGGCGGTGATAGTGGTTCTTGGATTTTAACAAAACTTGAAGATTGCTCGAAAATTTCAGAAAAGAAAGGTTTAGGAGTTGTTGGTATGTTACATTCTTATGATGGGGAATTCAAACAATTTGGCTTATTTACACCAATGAATGAAATTTTACAAAGACTTGAAAATGTTACAAGTATAAAATGGGGTGTGGTGGGTGTACCAGAAAAAGAAGTTGATTATAATGAAATCGATTCGGATCAAGATAATAATTATCAAACTTCATTATCATCATCAGATGGAGAATTACCTCCAGAATTAGATTAAGATTTTATGTAATAAACGGCCTAAAGTAAAACTTTACTTGGTTAGAGTTTTTCATATGATTTTTTATTAAATGTGCAAAAAAATAAAGATCCAGATATAACTCTGGGTTAATGATATACATCGAAAAAAGTGTTTTTACCAAGAATCAACACAATAACAAAAAGGAAAAGACAAAACAAATCTAAACCAAAACAGCAGCAAAGGCGGCAATACCAGCTAAACCACCAACAACATTTCTACCTACACCATTAATAGTTTGAACAGATACTGGAGGTTTTGATTTAACTGTAGTAGGAGTATTTGGTGGAGCACCGGTAACTGTAGATGCAATCTTTGGAGTATTTGGTGGAGCACCAGTAACAGTAGTTTCAACCTTTGGAGGTGGAGCACCAGTAACTGTAGTTGCAACCTTTGGAGTATTTGGTGGAGCACCAGAAACTGTTGATAAAATTGGAACAACACAAGGTTCAGTAATTGTAATTGTTTTTGGTGTTGTAACAGTTGTTACTTTTGGACCACATTTTGTTGAAACACATGTAGTAACAGTAATAACAGTTGGACTTGGACAGAATGTAGTATATCCAGTAACTGTAGTAAATAAAGTAGTTACTGAAACGTTTTTATAACCAACACTTGATGATGATGGTTTTGTTGGTGTTGAAACTTTAAGTTTTATAGATTCACATTTATCATTTAATTTACTAGTTGCAATAAGATATGAAGAATCAGAATATTTATAAGGATCATTTACATTCTTACAACCCCAATAACTTCCACTTAAATATCCACCAGAAACAGTATAAGATTTTGGTGAAATAGCTGGACCACTGGTTAAATAACCAGCTTCAGATCCTAAATTATCACCATCAGCAGTAATAGTTGAACCAGTCAAATCAAAAACTGCCCCTGAACTAGCAGCAAACAAATAAGAAAAACCAGCTCCTTCATGGATTGGATTTAATTTTTGACCTGAAAGTGCAGAATTTGTTGATTCAATAGATAAATCAATAGGAGCTGCAGAAACAATTGCTAAAGTAGCAGCGGTAGCGAGAGTGTTTGTAAATTTCATTCTATTTGTAAAAATGTATTTTATAATCAATTTGATGTGGTTTTGACTTTCTTTTATACTTGATTGCAAATTTCTTGTTTTATTCTAGTGTAACCTTTTAACTTCTATTTATAGATATTAGACAGGATATCGTCATATCAATTGATAAAATCCTATTTATAGAGGAGAACCAGGTATACAAACAAGCTTTGTATACAGGTGATTGAATACCTTATGCAACAACTGGGACTTGTTATTCCAAGAAAGGTTGAAATTTGAATTTAAATTTTGACTTTCAAAGTTAAAATTCGTGTTAGCGGGGTTTAGATCAGAATTCCTACTTTGAATTGATATCATTTATATTGAATTTTGGTGCGAAATAAATCACATTATATATAATTAGGGGGACCCTTTATTTTTTCTGAAATCCGGGGTAATTTGAATATTTTTTATCAAATCATGCCCAAAGCAAATCATTGCAAAAAAATAAATCTGAGATTGGAATTACATAAAACTTTAAATTTTAATGTATCCAGGTACGCAAAAACCACAACAACTCCTTGAAAATGATTCTAAAATTAAATTTTAAAAAAAATAAGGGTACTCTTTGATTTTAAGGTTTGGAAAATCTTGAGGATACAATGTAATATTAACTATTGACAATATTGATTTTAACTTTTTTCAAGATTCAAAGTCGCGAGCATCACCTTACTCAAATTCAAATTATTGTATTCATGTGTTATACCACGTTTAAATCTAAATTGATTTTGTTTATGTTGTTTTTTTTATTTTTTTTTTTTGGATTTATATTTTCGTTTTGGTTGATTGCTTCATACCTTAAGACTTACTCTTTTTGTTTATAGGAAATAAATCTACCCAAATTTATCCAAACTTCTTCTGCTCTAATTTTCAATTGTAAATTCTTATTCTTATCTATAGTTTTATACATTTCCTTGACATCAACTTGTAAATCGTCTAATCTTTGTAGATAGTTGTTACTGACAAAAACTGGATTATGATAAATATAAACCTTATCGTCAAAGATTTCAAATATCAAATTCAAACTTTCTATAACAATTTCATGATTCCTAGATTCTTTCTTTGAATATTTATCTATGCACTTCATTAAAAATTCTCCAATATGGTTTGTTATATCAATATCTTGTAGTAATCTTGGTAAATTTCCCAAAAATCCAACAACAGATAATTTGAATTCTAGATTATTATATTGATCATCCAATTCATCACATTTGGTTATCAAGGCTAAAATCATTTGTTGATTTACTTTTTCTTTTATTAAATCACCAATTGATTTTGTTATACCCCAACATACATTTAAGCAGTTTTTTTGAATATTGATGTTATTCTCGAATTTTCTCGATACATTCAATACCAAATCCCATAACTTCATACATTGGTCATACCAATTGGTTGGTATCGTTTCAAAACTTAAGAATAACCAACATAAATTATTTTCACATCTAAGTAATTTATCTAACAATTCTAGAATTCCATCATTTTCATATTCAAACAGGATAAGTTGGATTAACGAGGTTGAACAAATACCTAAGATTGTTTCAAGTAAAGAATCATTCAAATTTTGTTGAGTTTCTTGTATTGAAAGTATTTCGAAAATTGTTGTTGTAATATCAATTGTAATTTCGATTGATTGGATTTCATTTTTAGCTAATTTTGTTTCCGGTGTTTCACCAGATATTTGTTGATTGATATCTTTCAAATCTTCTTTTTGTGATTTTTCTAGGTTTTCTGGTTGTTGATGTTGATGTTGTGGTTGTTGCGCGGTCTCTTTTGATGTCAAGTGTTTAGCAACATTTTGCAAATCAATTTGTGTAATAATGTTAAAGAGATCTTTTAAAGCTTCATTACAAAACCCAGACTTATCTTCAATTTGATTTGTTGAATCAACTATGTGAAATTTGATACCTTGAATATAAATCTTGGTTAATTTTGATTCTGTTTGTATTTGATTCAAATCTTCTATACTTAACAATTGGACTAATTTCTCTATAAATTCAATGGATTCAGATGAAAACTCATATATGAAATCTAACAATTCATTAAAGAGTTTTTGTGACTTTATACTTGGTAAGTTCCATTTGATCAAATCAACAACTAATTTTAATATAGGATCTATTTTCTCAAAAATACTATTGAATAAATCTTCTGATCCACTTGCAATAACAACAATTAAAGATAAAATGTTCTCAGTAAAATCAAATAACAATTGGGTTTTTTGTTTTTCATTTTTGTTTGCACTTGTTGTTGTTGATGTAGTTGATGTCTTCTCTAAATATTCAAAAGATGTTTGGATTTTTTGTAATCCTGATTCTATATATGACCAAATATTACTTCTCCAGTAAAATTTAGTAACTTCATAACCTTCTTCTATACCAATATTTCTTAATAAACCAAAAGATTCTACAACAATTTCATCATTGGAATCATTCAAACAGTTTTCAAAAAGAATTCCAACCAATTTCTCTTTTAACAATAGTTTTCTCATCCTTTCGTCTTCACATAAAATCGTAATTGCTCCAATTGCCATTGAACGATCATTTGTTATATCTGATTGTAATTTTGCAATTAATGGAAGAATTTTTGATTTTTTTGAATTTTCATCTTTAATTTCTTGTTGGATAGTTTTTTTATTACCTAATGGATTCACTCTTGCTTTTTGATTCTTTCTACCTTTTTTCAATTTCCCCATTTTGGTGGTATAACGATGATCTTTAGTAGAGTTTAAAATCTTTTGAGATGCGGTAGTGTGATTGAGAATTGATGGAGTAGATGAGATGAGATGAATAAGTGGTGAGAGGTGAGAGGGGGATTGGTAAGAGAAGAGAAACAATTGTGGCCATAAATATTTGTCATTGAGTAAATGATCTATGTTTATGTAGATTGTTGTATTTATGTAGATTTTATTGAGAATGCATTAATCTTCAATTTGGTAAATATTGCAAATGGATTTATTAAGTACAACTGGCAAGCGCACTTTTACGACATATTTTGCCCTCTTCTCTTTGATCACTTTGATTTAGTAGTAAAATTTCTTTATGATACACTCTCTTTGATATTTCTCTCCATTTCCAACACAATTTGGGAAATTCTTCTTCCCTCGATTGACCTCTACTGAATATCATTTCCATCTGCTACTTTATACTGAGCTTCTTCACCGAATTTCCTCCTACCTTCATCCTTTGGCATCGTGCTCTTGAATCGTACCTCCCCATTCTCAACTCTATTTCCCTTCCCCCAATTTCTTCTCATTTTCAAATTCTCTTTCTAATTTGATCTTTTCCGCCTGATCTGGATGCAAAACAACTTTAATATTATCACGTAAATCTTGCCATGATTCTGGTTGTTTATCTATATCACCTATAAACACGTCGTCTCTTAAATGACCATCCTTCTTTAATCTCTCACTAAAGTTAGTTTAATTCATATTCTACTTCTCATTTTCTTACTTACACTATTAATGGCTTCCAAAATTTTAATCCTGAATACCAACTTAATACACCAACAAATAATATTGTAATAGCTTTACCACCGTTACCTGCCATTGATCTATGTAATACGTTTTGGAGTTGATATATAAATTATATGTAGGAAGTATAAAATCACCAGGATCATTAAAAAACTCGAGACCGAAATAATGTCTGTCATAATCTCTGAGTACTCGTTCTTGCGAGTTTCACTAATTCCTACTCAAAAATCCAATTCACTATTTTACATCCAAATTTGCACCCAATTTCGTTTCGATGCCCTCTTGATGATTTGAACCCGGGTAACTCTATTTAATAAATTCGTCTCACACGCCCCACTTACTATATAAACCAAAGCTACGCATTACTTCATCTTTAATCAAAAAGCTATTTAAAAAAATAGAAAGGGAAATTTTGCCACGGCGAGATAATGTATATTGTCAAGTTATACTCGTTGCCATATTTATTAATATTCTTTCCCGAGAAAAATCTCCCTATAGGAAGTTTGGTGCTGTATGTCTCTAAAGGCGATGAGCATTAAATGTCGAAAAATGGGATACATTGTAGTTTTCTAGTAATCTTTAAGGAGCCATTGCAACCTAATTTATGTCAAACTGCGTGATAAAATGTCAAACTACCCTATTACGCGTGTCTGTTAACTCTACATTAAGTCTTGTCTCATTTAGTCTTAATTTGTCTCTCATCATTTAATCTGAAACTACAATAAGTTCAAGTTTGTTACTCAGCAATTAAATTCCTTGACTGTATTTTTTGTACGTGATTAGAACCCGTAACTTTTCTACAAATCTGATTCAGTCTGATTCTTTAAATCCTACACTTCCATCGTTTAAAGTATATATTTGCCGAAGCATTATAAAATTATACACAGATTGGGATCTTAACGGTATTTGTGGAAACCAATATCGTTAGCTCTTTCTCTGAAACATTGACGACAGATGTTTAAACCATACTTTCTGATTAAACCAGAGTGGGAGGAACAGACACGACATTGTCTTGAACCTTTACCAAATTTTCTTGGGTGTGAAAACCAAACAGATTCGTGAGCCATTATTCTAATTGTTAGTATTAGTTGATTTTGGATGTATTGACATAATCTGGTTTTTGAATTGTAGTTCCAGTGAAAAATGACAGAATTTCTCCATAATTCTCCAGACTCAACCTCCAATAATCTGTTTACGTCATTGATACATCATATATTGCCATTTGGACTTATTTCCTCATCTTTCAACTCTCTTTACATACACTTAATTTGTGACTTTTGGATTGTGTTAACAAATTTTCACTAGTACCTCGATTTTTTCACTCGCAGTCGGTAGTCCAAATTGATTAAATGTAATTAACACGACTAATTTCAAATTGAATCTGAAATTTTATGTCACAGGGCTTTGCCCTATTCATCATAAGATAGTCACGTGTAATGTAAATACACTGTATCTTGAGATGCCTGCGATGAGATCGAATCTATAAATGGCTGGGGGACATTCACATAGATCTACTTTAAAGCTGGATCATAAACCATTCAAATCCAAGCATGCTTCTAAAGGAAAACTAAAGAACCAATACAAAGGAAAGGTTGAAAAACTGACCTCTGGACCTCCAAAATCACAAAAAGTACTTTCTAAACTTGAAAGGAAGAATCTTGCAAAACAACTTAAAGAGAATAAAATATTGGATTCCAAACAAGTAAGAAGGTTATTTGAAGGCAACTCAGGTGCTGAAAAGATTATTACCATTATCTCTTTAACAAATGATATAACTCCACAATCAATTGCAAATCAATTGATCAATATCGAAGATCAACCAAGAATTGAGTTTGAATATCCATCCGTAACCAATTTAAGATTTCAAAAATTCAAAGCTAACTTAAAGATTATAATTCCAGATCAAAACGATTTTCTTTCAATTTTAGATGCAGCAAGGATATCAGACTATGTAATATTTGGTATATCAGCATTACAAGAAGTTGAAGCTGACTATGGAGAGCAAATCCTAAGGGCTATAACAGCTCAAGGTGTAGCATCTGTAATTGGTGTATTGCCAAATGTTGTTTCTGCTTATCCTAAAAGAAATTTACAATTAGATATAAGACAATCTTTAAAATCATTTTTTAATCATTTTTTCCCACAAGAAGATAAATTATATGCTTTAGAGGTTGAATCTGAATGTTCAAATTGTATTCGTACTATCATACAAAAATTTCCAAAATCAGTTACTTGGAGAGATACAAGAGGTTATATGGTTGCTGATTCCGCATTATATCAAGATGATTGTCTTGTGGTTGAAGGTACGGCTCGTGGTATCGGATTCAATGCAAATAGATTAATCCATATACCTGGTATGGGAGATTTCCAATTAGATCGTATAGAAAAACTAGTTAAAAGAGGAGATATGGATATGGATGGGACATTTCTTGCAAATGATCCAGAAAGTTTAGAAGAACTCAATGCAGAAGAAATAGAAATGGATGACGTTGAATGGGAAACTGATGGTATGGGTGTTAGAATGTCTGATAAACATTATTTCAGTAATGGAATTGAACCAATACAAAGAAGATTTAAAGTACCAAAAGGTACATCTGATTATCAAAGTAAATGGTTATTAGATGATGTTTTAGAAAATGTTTCCGATGTTGAAGAAGAGGTAGAAGAAGATGAAGATGAAATGGAAGAAGTTGAAATGCGTTCTGAGTATGCACCAACTGAAGGTGGTGAAACCGAAGGTTTTGTTGAATTGTCTCCAGAAGAAGAAGAAAGACAATTTAAAGAATTCAGAGCGATGGAAAAGGAAGATATGGAATTCCCAGATGAAATTGAATTAAATCCACAACAATCTGGAAAGGAAGTTTTATCGGCATATCGTGGTATTAAATCATTATCAAATTGTGATTGGGATTATGATGAATATGATATTGAAGCACCAAATATTTGGTCAAGATTGTTAAGGATATCAAATTATAAAGCTACAAAGAATAAAGTCCTCAAAGACAGTACAAAAGAAGCACAGATCAAAATTGGTGATAAGGTCAAATTATTCATAAAAGCACCAATAGAGATAATGGAAAGGATAAATTCTTCCAAATCACCTTTAAGTATTTATGGGTTATTACAACATGAACACAAATTAGCAGTGTGTAATTTTTCATTTGAGACATGGGAAGATTACGAGAAACCAATACCATCAAAAGATTTTATAATCGCACAATATGGACCAAGAAGACAAATTATACAGCCACAATTCAATCAAGCAAGTAATAACAAAAACAATGTACATAAGTATGAAAGATTTCAACATATGGGTACTCTTTCAATAGCAACAACAATAGCACCAGTACTATTTAGTAATGCACCTACATTATTCTTCAAGAGTAAAGATAATGGAGGTTTAGAGATGATTGGACGTGGTACATTTTTAAATTGTGATCATTCAAGGATTGTGGCAGAAAGAGCGATTCTTACAGGTCATCCAATCAAAATTCATAAAAGGGTTGTTACAGTTAGATATATGTTTTTCAATAAAGAAGATATTGAATGGTTTAAAGCAATTCCGTTATTTACAAAATCGGGTAGAACTGGATTTATAAAAGAGAGTTTAGGTACTCATGGTTATTTTAAGGCCACATTTGATGGCAAATTAACATCTCAAGATACTATTGCAATGAGTATGTATAAGAGAATCTGGCCAGTTTTATCACAACCATTTACTGAATAAATATAGCATAATAGTAATATGATAGAACCATCCAGTTGATGTATGGATGTAAAATGTTGTGTATGTGAGTGGAAGGATGTATGGATGTAGATAGGGAATTATATCCTACATATTAATATATATATATAAAAAAGTTAAGCAAGTAAGTCACTTAAGATGATGTTACCACAAGGTACAAACCCAAGAGATATACAATTTACTTGTAATACATGTAGTATCAAATTTATTACTGCCGATTTTCAAAGACAACATATGAAAACAGATTGGCATAGATATAATCTAAAAAGAAGAGTTGCTCAATTACCATCAATCACATCTGAAGTGTTTGCCGAAAAAGTTTTAAATAGTGATAAGCAAGAAGGTAATGAAGATGAATTTGGCTTTTTTGTTCATAAAAAGAAAAGGCAAGAAAAGGTATATAAAAAGCCTTTGATTCTAAAAAAAATTATAAGTGGTACTCCATCATTAGTATCGGAATTTTCAGAGTTTTCGCTTGGTGATAATGAAAGTTATGTAACTGAATCTGGATCAGAAGTTCATTTTTCAGATTCAGAGTCCAATTTTGAATCTGAGCTTTCTACTGAATCCGAGTCTGAGTTTGATGATGATGATGATGATGATGATGATGATGATGATGATGAAAGACAGCCATTACCAATAACAGAATGTTATTACTGTCTGGAAAAGCATGAAGAAGTTGAAGATAATATCAAACATATGTTTACAAAGCATGGATTGTATATCCCCGAGCGTAGTTTTCTTAAAGATCTTGAAGGTTTCATGAGATTTATAAGCGAAATTATAACTGAAGACTATGAATGTTTGGTTTGTGGATTCTTGGGTAAGAATTTGCAAAGTATCAGACAACATATGAATTCAAAAGGTCATACAAGAATACCTTATGAAACAAGAGAAGAAAAAGAAATGTTTTCAGAATTTTATACTGAAGAGGATGTAAAAGTAGATAATGATGATGCATATACATCAGTTCAATTTGATTCTACTGGTGTCGAGATGACATTACCAAGTGGATCAAAAATTGGTCATAGAAGTATGATTAGATATTATAAACAAAATCTTGGATTAAAAGAATGGAATGATGGTGAAAAAACTGTTGCTATATCGGATAGAAGATTTGCACCAGGATTGACATCAAATGAAATTACAAAACAAGAAAGAAGACAACAGAAACAAATTATGAGAGCACAAAGTAATGAGGTAAGGAAGATGAGAACGAGAAAGATAAACTTCCAACCACATTTCAGAGATGAAATATTGGGTACTTAGTTGGCTTGGTATTTGTAATTAGTGAGAATGTTGAAGGTGGATGTTGTTGATAAGGAGTTTGGATTTCATTGCAACCTTTGAGCTTTGGGCTTTTAGTCTGGGCGAAGGGTTGTGAGGTCAGAATTCAATTCATAATAAACCGTTACGATAATACATGAATTTCTAGATGAGTAATTGTTACATTTTACGTAGATTATACAGATTCTTGAAGCTCTTCCTCTCGAAGCCTCTCGTGATGTACTGCATCATTTTGTCTTACCAAGTTTGGTCCGGACCTACATCACATGATCACCTACATATTAATAGAATTCGATCGAATATCAGATAACAAATATCAAACCTTCAAGATCCTAAACTCTCTCATGACATGGGATTCTATGATATTTTATGTGTAGCCAATAATGCTACCACCGAAGAAATTGCGAAGTCTTACAAGAAATTAGCATTAACGTGTCATCCAGATAAAACAAATCATGATGCTAAACTAACCGAAAAATTCAAAGAATTAACAAAAGCATATGAAATACTTAAGGATCCAAAGAAACGAAATATATATGATATTTATGGTGAAGCTGGTCTAGATGGCAATTACCCAAGTCAACAACAACAGCAACATCAACATCAACAACAACATCATCAACAATCACTGAAGAAATTCTTCACAACAGATATATTCTCTCAGGTGTTTAATGATTTAAATGCAATGTTTACGCCAAATATGGGAGGAGGCTTAAAACCTCAAGGACTACCTAAACAGATAAGTAAAAGTCCAGATATAAATCATACGTGTAATACAACATTAGCCGATCTTTATTATGGTAAGATTGTAAAATATCAATTACCAAAAACAACAAAATGTAAGTTATGTTTAGGAGTAGGGGGTATAAATCCAATATCGTGTCGTACTTGTGGTGGATCTGGAAGTGTTGTAACAACAATGGTAAATCAATTCTCTCAATATCAAGAAATAACTCTGTGCAAGCATTGTCAAGCAACAGGTATTTTTTTCAAACCTAGTGACAAGTGTATATGTGATTGGGGGTTCTCAAAAGAAAACAAGATTTTAAAGATAGTGATACCTCCAGGATCTTGTCATGGTGATAAAATAATATTACGTGGTGAATCTGATGAAGGTAGAAATTTAGAACCTGGTGATGTTATAATACATATAAATGAGATTCAAAATAAAACCATAGTCAGAAGATTTAATGATTTATATTTAGATTATGATATTGATTTGAAAACTGCTCTACTAGGAGGGGAGATTGTAATAGAAAAATTTATAAAACAGGATAATCTGTTAAGGATTCCAGTTGATGTTCATAAGATGCGACCAGTTAGCGGAGAAATAACAGGTCCAATTCAATCTGGTGAAGCAAAAATGGTACCTGGAATGGGAATGCCAATAAATGAAAGTAGTATTAACAAAATTTATTATCAGAAAAATACCGTGATAGATGAGGATTTGAAAAGAGGGAATTTGTTTATAAGATTTAATGTGATATTACCTGATATCAACCAATTTTCAAAAGACAATTTAGAGAAGCTTGAAGAGATTTTAACAAAAAAGGAGGATGAGGGATCACCAAATTATAATTATGATGATCTTGAAATTGAAGATACGTTGGAAAATGAGCGTGATGTAGAACTGCAATATAATGATGAATGGAGGAAGAAAAAGAGGAGGGTGGAAAAGAGTTGATGAAGAAGGCGAGGTGGTATAAAGATCATGGAGGAGAAGTCATGGGGAAGCGAAAAAGACGCCCATGGAGAAGCTCATAGACTGAAGGAAATAGCCTGATAACTATTTAGTGCCAAGTTGTTGAAGCTGTTGAGCTAATGGAGACGAGCAGAGACGAGTTTAAAAAGCTGCTGGAAAATAGATTGGATCGTAAAACCTGATTAAAGCTGTTAAGGGCTGAAGGAACAAATTCGAGAGCCGTTGTATAATCTCGTGTCTTGTCATGTATTTGTATTATAGTAATATAGAACTGGTTTCATTATACAGTACATAAATATCAAATCTCAAATCTCTAAACCAAGTAACGACATGACCGATGCTAGAGTTTTAGAACCTACAACTATAAAAGATCTCTCAAATCATATATATGAAAAGAGAAAAGCAACAGCATTTCAAATAGAAAGCTTAACAAAATCAGCTTTATCAAGAAATGATTCACAATCCATATATAAAATCATAAATGAATTAACAGATTTAACAGACAGTGGATCAAATTCAGCTAAAATGGGAGCTATAACAGCTTTAGGTAGTGTTAGTGTTGCCCTTGGATCATTTGCTATTGCGTACTTTCTTGAAGAAATTGTAAAACCAATATTTGCTACATTTAAAGACACCGATGCAAGAGTTAGATATTATGCTTGTGAATCTTTATATAATATATCCAAGATAGCAAGAGGTGAAATTTTACTCTATTTTAATGAAATCTTTGATATTCTTTGTATCTTAGTTACCGATACTGAATCTTCAGTTAAAAATGCTGCTGATATACTTGATAGATTAATTAAAGATATTGTAAGTGCAAAATCAACAAATTATGTATCTATATTACATCAACAACAACAAGATTCAGAAGATTTACAAATTACAGATCCAAATGGTATGACTATACAAGTAAATCATATTCAAGATGCACAAAAAGCATTTTCTTTACCAAAATTTATACCAACTTTATTAGAACGAATGTATATAATTGATCCATTTGCAAAGAAATTTTTAATTAGTTGGCTTGAATTGTTTGATGATATACCAGCATTAGAGTTGATAACGTTCTTACCAAATTTTTTGGAACCCTTAATTAAATTCTTGATGAATAATGCACCATCAGATGTTAGAATTGAGACTCAGAACATTTTGGGAGTATTTTTGAAGGAGGCAAAATCAATTTGTAAAGTGAAACATGAAGCTAAGAGGAAACAATTATTATGTAAGAAGTCAGAGCTGCACCAAGAAGGTAGTGGTGGCGATATTTTAGACCAACTGTCAGTAAAATCAAATTCAACAACAATAATACATAAACAAGAAGAAAATGGTAATAATGATGATGATATAGATGATGATGTTGATGAAACTAATATCACTACAAATTCAATTTCTAATATAGATACAAGTAGAATCACAAATGGTGAGAGTTTTCTTAATGGTCAAGATATTTTTATTGATTATCCAAGGATAATTAGTATATTAATATCATTTCTAAAACCATCCAAAAGTCATAAAATCTTTGATGAACCTCATGAGATTTTTCTAGAAATCCAAACAACCGTATTATCATGGTTACAAGAAATTTTGATAATATCACCAACAAGTTTTATAAAATTTTTACCTGATTGTGTTTTAGTTTCAATGGAGAACATATCAAGGTCACATTCAAATGGTGATGTCGAATTAAGGAATCAATTTATAAAATTCAATTTAGAATTACAAAAGTTATTAGATGATTTATATAAAGCTGGAGTTGATGAAACTGAAACTGGAGATCAAAAAAATAAAAATAATCAGATAGATGCTAATAATCTAAAGGGTCTTAATAAAGAGATTCATGATGAATTTATAGAATTCTATTTGAAAAACACCCTTGGTGTTATTATGAATGAATGTTTAACATCCAAAAATGAGTTATCAAAAATGACATCATTGGATTGGTTGATATTTCTCTATATGAAAAATCCATCTACATTCTTGAATTCAAGTGGTGGTGGAGAAGGTGATTCAACAGCTCATTTCAATCTTCTGGCTCTATTGAAATCATTTCATAGTTCAAGTAATGAAGTTATATTTAAGATGTTAAAATTAATATCAAAGATATCTGAGATCAATGATGATTTCTTTAAAGACTTTATAACCAAAATGATCAACTTTTTTGAAGAAGAAGTTAAAAATCATCTGATGCCCCGTAATAAAATTGAATTCATTATAAAGAAATTGTGCTTAACATTGGATTCAGAGAAAATTTTCAAGTCTATATCAGAAGAATTGATAACTTTCGAAGGTAGAAACTTGGAATTCTTGAATATGATGATAGTAACGCTTAATAACATTCTACTCACAACACAAGAATTAGCAAATTTCCGAAAGAAACTCAAAAATCTTGATGTTTATAAGATAGAAGATTGGACATTATTCTCAACTTTATTCCAAAGTTGGTGTCATAATTCTCCAAGTTCATTATCTTTATGTTTATTTACCTCTAATTACGAATTAGGTTACTTGATCATAAAAACAATGTCAGATCTGGAGGTAACTTTCCAATTATTAGCTCAATTAGATATCTTAGTACAACTTTTGGAATCTCCAATATTCTTAAAATTAAGATTACAGTTGTTGGAACCTGAAAAGAATCCTTATTTATATAAGACACTTTATGGGTTATTAATGATATTACCACAATCATCAACTTTCAAATCTTTAAGTAATAGATTATCAAGTATTACAGCAGTTCATAATTTAAATTCAACCACAACAACTCCAATAACATCAACAACACTGACAACAGCTCAAACAGGGAATTCAAGCGTAAGTAATCAGTTATCAATCAAACGTAAAAGAACTTATGAATTATTAGATAGGTTTTCTAAAGTTCAAGAAAAACATGAAGAGTATTTAATGAAACTAAATATGAAATCGTTGGAGATTGATGATAACTACTTACAGAATGAAAACTTGGAAGAGAATAGATTTGAAAAAGAATTTACTCCAATTTCAGAAAGACAAGAAAGAATTGAATCGAAAAGTCTTTCAAAGAGAATTAGTAGTGGTAGATTTGGATTTAAGTAACGAGGTTTATGTTTCATTATGCTATACATAGGCGAAGCGAATGTATAGATTGTCGCTTGCCTCCATTAATAACAATACAAGCTATACATTCAGAAATTTCTCTATTTTTTTGAATAAAGGATTTCTGTAGCGGTCTTTCAATGTACGGATATGTTTAATCCTTGGTCTTTCTCTCTAAGCTTTGTAACGCTTCTTTCTGGGCATTTTCTTAAAGCTTCGTATTCCCAATTTGACTTTGGTTTATTTTCCTTATCGCTTGGGCTAATTCGAAACTCTATAATTCTTGAATTAGCCCTTTTGATGAATTCCGTCAAGATGTTCATATTCTGAAATTTGATATATGCTTTGAACTTCGATGAAAGTACCAAATAGAGTAATGCCAATTTAAAGAGCCAGAAAGAGGATCGTGAAGCAAAGTAAATGTCATATTTTAACCCAATCCATTGAATATGCGTATCTGGTTGCTATGTCTTTTTGATAAAACAAACCTTTCCTTAATACTTTCGTTAACTTCCCACACAGCGCTGAAATCAAATATCACTTAAAATTGGAATTTGTGAATTTTTGCAAAATAAATAAAAAAATGAAAAATTCTGAACATGTCCTAATTATAGTCTCTCCTTGGTAAACAAAATTGTCAGGAATTTTAACTTGACGATTACATCAACGTAATCATATAATTTGATAATCTCACTCGCTCGCTTTAGTATCAAAACTATCACGCTTAGAAGCACATTGGGAAATACGATGTAAATAGAACGCTAATGTAAAACCATGTGATTGACTTTATTAATTATTATGTATTGTGATAAGAGAATGTAACACTCTTAAACACATTCGAGAGAAGAAAAAGTAATGAGATAGACATTCTGCTTCAAATGAGAGCAATAAATGAAAAGATGACAACTGCAAAAGAAAAGCATAATGTTGTAGACTCACCGCGGAGTACAGAAACGATTGCTTTTGCAGAGGAAGATGTTGGTTTTGAGGTGAAGCCAGTTGAAGTATCAGATTTTTTGATGGCTGTGGAAGTTGCATCTGGTTTAATTTTATGAGAGCTTGTATCTTCATGAGCTCCTAGGTTAGCAGTTTCTGATTTAGCAATTTTGAATCCAGACTTGGTAGATTCTGATTTAGGAATATTTCCACCACCTACGTAAGATGTAAAAGTGGATGCACCTATACAAGTAGTTTTTATAGCAGAGTAAGAGGATTGTTCACTAACCGATGGTATTCCAGCCTTTGTATTGCCTGAATTGGTTATCTCAGTTGTGGACTCTGCAATATCAGACTCCAAGGTGGAAGTAACCTTTGTATTCTTAGTTATCAATACCGGAGTGCCTGGACTCGATAATTTGATTTCAGACTTTAAAGGGAAGCTTTCCCCAGCTATTGCAGTAATTGTACTTGATCTTAAAAGGACGTAACTCAGAGTTTGTGTACTGATCGTGGAAGATGAATTGAAAAACCCAGAATTGAACGCACTTGCAAAAGTCGAAGAGCTGGATTTAGCAGGACTTGAGAAAGGAGAGCTTGATGCTTGTAAGATTTGTGTTGCAGTATTTGAGAAAAAAGCTGTAGAAACTTCTGAAGAAGCGACAGCTAATGAATTGGAGGAAGTAAGACTCGATGACGGTGGACTAATTGGTGGTAAGCTTGAAGAAGGTAGTATGGAACTAGGACCGATCGTACTTTTTGTGCTTGAAAAAGTCAAACTAGAGAGTGCACCATATGATAGCACGCTTGAATCTGAAGCGACTGAGACAGGTAAACTAGATGATGTTACACTAGATGAAGGAACACTAGATAACGGAGAACCAGAAAATTGCAAGCTTAGATTAGAAGCGCTAGATGACAGAGCATCTGATGATGAAGCAATTGCCGATAAAATGATCGACGAAGGTGCACTAGAAGCTGGAGATGAACTCGAGATTTGTGTACTTGATGATGGATTTGCTGGCGCACTCGACGAAGGTACGTCAGAAGCTGGATTACTGGATGATGAATCACTCAAAGCTGAAACACTAAACGAAGGTACACCAGAAGATGTAGCAATTAGAGATGACACACTTGAAAGTGGGCCACTAGAGGATGGCTCACTTGGATTTGAAGCAATTGAAGCAGCGGCATTGGTTGACTGAAAACTTGATACCAATATACTAGAAGCTGGCTCACTTGATGATTGAGCACTCGAAGATCCAGCACTCGAAGATCCAGCACTCGAAGATGCAGCAATAGAAGCTGGTGCAATTATAGCTGGTGCACTAGATGATAGTTCACTCGACAATCGAGCACTTGAAGACGCTACAATAGATGATGAGACTGACGATTGGGCACTTGAGGATGCAGCAATTGAAGATGGTTTACTTGATGATCCAGCACTCGAAGATCCAGCACTCGAAGATCCAGCAATGGAAGCTGGTGCAATTATAGCTGGTGCACTAGATGATAGTTCACTCGACAATTGAGCACTTGAAGACGCTACAATAGATGATGCGACTGACGATTGGGCACTTGAGGATGCAGCAATTGAAGATGGTTCACTTGATGATTGAGCACTTGAAGATGCAGCGATCGAAGATGCAGCAATTGATGAAGGTGCACTCGAAGATCCAGCACTCGAAGATCCAGCACTAGAAGATTGAGCACTTGAAGATCCAGCACTCGAAGATGCAGCAATAGAAGCTGAAGCAATTGATGATGGTGCACTAAAAGATCCAGCACTCGAAGATTGAGCACTTGAAGATGCAGCGATCGAAGAAGGTGCACCTGAAGATTGGAATCCTAAGGATACAACACTGGAGGAATGAACAATACTTGAGCTTGAAATCCCAGCTGGAATTGTAGGAGGAGAAACACATCCCAAACAAGCTTCAGGTATTACTCTTGTAGGTGCTGGGTCATTCCACCCTATTCCATTTGTTAAAAAGTCGAAATCGTCGAAATCGTAATTAGGACCAATATAAAATCTATAAGTATCAGCAGTCAGAAACGTGAGCTCTAAATAACCCAAGGAATCAACATAATTAATCGCAACCCAATTTGAAGGACCCACAATTTTTGCTCCATCACCGAAATTGTAAATATAAAAGTCTGTGTTCGCGAGAGAAGAACCTAGTTTGAGCTGGGAGTTTGAAGAGGAAAAGTATATGTTATTAGAAAAAGCACCAAAGCCACTAAGCTCGATAATGGAACTTTCTTGTGTCACAAAACAGCCTGTTCCAAATACCTGATTCGTTTGAAGATAATTTGCATTTTTGAAACAAACTGTTCCCTGATTTTGAAATACTGAGACACCTCCGATTGTGATCGAGCTGGAGAGAAGGCTCGTCTCTTGAAAACTCAAAAGTCCTTCATTATAGATAGAATTTTGATTATTTAAGTTATATTGAGTACTTCCCCCATCACCCACAAAGAACCACTGACCAGCGTTGAAAAAACTAGACGTTTGTATATCCAGGAGTGAAGAAGTTGCACCTCTCGAATCAATTTCAACTGTTCCGTAATTCGAAATATCATCTTGCATTTGTAAACTGAAAGTTTCTCCAGATTTCACAAATAATTGACCCAGAGTGTCTAATCCTGAAATAGAGAATAACTCAGCGTTGGGGTAAACATAAATTTCATCATCACCGATGTTTAAACCTCCTGGAAATTCTTGGTTTGTACCATAATCAAAATATGTTATAGCATGTGTGTTAACAAGTTGAGTTGCTAAAAGTAGCAAGACTTTCCACATCACTTTTATATTAAAGGAAAGGTATGCTTTTATATTCTACATGTTGTTGATATTGGTCTGCAACCTATGCATATATTATTTCTGGAGAAGATTTAGTTAACTTATTTAAGCAAACCGCCTAATTAACCGCTGGGGCTGCAGTATTTTTACGATTATATACTCAAATATAAAATTATCGAGTTTAAACATCATCATGGAAGGGTTAGTTGAGTAGATTGAGCAATTTGGTTATCAGCGCTAAATGTCTCAAACATAAAAGAGTATCTCATCTCTTGAAGGGTCCTTTGTTTGTTTGATAACAAACGTTGGATTGCATACTACTTGAAAACAATAGTTATTTAGATCGATGCATCTGGCATGAAGCTAATTACGAAAAGAATCCGATACACAGAAATATAATCATGAAACTTCACCGTAACAGACAAAATGTAGTACTCTCCAGATCTATTATCGACTTCAAACGTAGTTAAATAATAAGAATCATTTTATGGTAAGTTTCTGCAACCAATTAAGCTAGCAAAATTAGTACTGATTTGCATTCTGACATCTGCTTTAGCTTGAATACAATAGCGATGAAGCTTTGAGGCAAACAGTTCTATTATATTTTAAACCAATAGAACCTCCAAAATAGTTTCGTTTGTAAGAAGACTTGTTTTTTGAAAACTAAGACAACCTCTATTGAAAATAGACATATTATTATGCAAATTATATTGTTCCATCACCATAAAAAAACCAATCACCATAATCGATAAAAGTATTAGCTGCTATATTCAGAAGTGAATACGATGCACTACTTGAATTAATATCAACTATTCCACGGTCTGAAATATTTCCACTCAAATCAAGACTGAAAGTCGGTACTCTCAATTCTCCTCTATTATCTAAAGTTGATTCATAAAAGTATTCAGCATCAGGATAAATATAAGTATAACCTTCATTAATGATTGAACTTCCAGAATATGACTGATATGCTCCATCAAGAACGCTTGTTAGAGCGAATGTGTCTAACAGTTGAAAGGCTAAAACAACTAAATCTTTAAACAATTATTTTCAAAGTACAGCATGCAAAATAATCAGAACCCGCCTAATTCAACCCAGATGATGCACCAGTTCTTCGATGCATTTTATTCAGATACAAGATGCTAGAAATCCAAAAGCTATTGGTTTGAAACTTTCTGGAAATTTGGGTTACACCTATTTTAATGATGATTTTGTGGGGTCGAAGGGATATACTACGGAAAGGGTCCTTAATCAATCCTTCATAAATTCCAACTGTCAGATTGCATACTACATAAGCGATTGTGTAGATTAGATCAATGCATCTAGTACGAAACTGTTTACGAATTAGTCGGAACGCAGGAATAACGCAGGCTATACTAGTTAGGATGGAAACATACTTTTACCGATAAAATAAACTAATTTTAAATTTTATTATAAAGTTTCGATGTGGGATTTAAAAAATACTCCGAATTCTATTTTCTGTAGTGACAACTTAAACTATTGGAATATATGATCCTTATTGTACTAATTTGAGATTTCCCGAAGCTCTAGTCCAATTGTGAAATACAAAGGAACGCCTGGGATTATTTTTTACTATACTGCTTAATTTTATAATGATGCTTTAATTCGCAAATTTACCAGAGGAATCCGATGTGGAGTCTTTTCACCAAAGTATCATAGCAAAACAATGAATCCCAAGAATCCAAGTAAAGTAGTACCCAATTTTCTTCCACCACCTTGAAGTGAAGATACAGTAATGGTATATGAAGTAGGCTCAATACTACTCGATTTTTGTACTCTGACCGTCTCTTTACTTTCTGTATTTACTTTAGGAACAATAATGCTTTCACTTATTTTAATACTTGATGTCTCAGTATACCCATTTTTTGTGATAGATCTGCTTTCTTCAACCGTTTTCGTTTTTGTCTCACTTTCATCAGCGGGTTCTCTTGTAGTTTCAGATTTAGTTGTAGTTGTAAGTTTGGTTCCATTTTCTGTAGTTTCCGTATTTTGGAGCTCTGGATTGCTTGAACAAGAAGACACTGACCTAGTTAGCTTCAGATTTGAACATTTTGCTGACGCAGAACTTCCCGAAATGACTATGGAGACTGATGTTGGAGCAACAGTGTTTAAAACATCCGTTTTTGAAATTGCAATAAATTTACTAGAACTGGCACCACTTGAATTGAAAAATCCTGACTTGAATGGAAGAGAGGAAATTTTAATCAAAGTGAACAGCACCGAACTATCAAGAATTGAAGAACCGATACCTGAGTCGGAAATAGGAATGCTTGATGTTATTGTGATTGAAGATTCAAAGTTAGAAGCGGGTGCCACAACGCTTGGAATTTTTGTAGACGAGTCTGTAGAAGTAAAACCCGAAGTTGCAGCTATGGAAGAGATTGCACTCAAAGATGTAGTAGAATCACTTGATTGCTTGGCGATAGACCCGATAATCAAGATCGAGCTGCTTGATGAAAATGGTTCAAAAGGTGTAGATTCCTGTATTCCAGAATTAGGTGCAATTGTATTTGATTTCAGATCCGATTCACTAGAAGCGGTACTGCTTGAGCTCGAAGGTGATCCATTTGATGAGAATGAATTCGAAGGTGGTGCACTGGAAATTCCTTTGGACAAAAGTGCGCTCAATGTTTTTGAGTTCAAAGTAGAAGAAGGATTTGAAAAGTAAATACTGGAAGAAGATGTTTGAGATTCTGCTTCCAAATTCAGCGACAGTACCATTGAAGAGACCGAGCTAAGTAAAGTTGAAGATGATGCCACTGCAGAGGACACACTCAAGGATGGCTCGATTGAAGACGATAAAGCCGTGGATGCATCTGAAGATGGTGCTCTTGAGGATGGCACAGCTACAAAGGGCACACTCGAGGATAATTCAATTGAGGACAATGCAATGGAAGATAACATCGTTGATGACGGTACACTTGACAATGAAGTAACTGAGGATGATGTTGCAGATATATCAATTGATGATGGATCAACTGAAGATGATATAGCTGCAGAGGACACAATTGAAAATGAGTTGCTTGAGGATAACGCTGAAGATGATGTAGCTGAAGATTGTGCACCTAAAGAGGATGCAGCTTCAGACAGCAAACTCGAGAAAGGCTCAACTGAGGATGATAAAGCAGAAGACGAAGCAATTGGAGATGACACAATGGAGGACGGTTCAATTGAAAATGACTCCACTGAAGATGATATAGCTGTAGATGACACAATTGAAAATGAGTTGCTTGAGGATAATGCAGATGAAGTAGCTGAAGAGGATGCAGCTTCAGACAGCAAGCTCGAGAAAGGCTCAACTGAGGATGATAAAGCAGAAGACGAAGCAATTGGAGATGATACTATGGAGGATGGTTCAATTGATGATGACTCAACCAAAGATGATGCAGCTTCGAACGATATACTGGATGAAAATGCGCTTGAAGCGATACTCGGAACTGTCAGTGATGATAAACTTGAAGAAGGGGTTATGTATACGGGGGGTGTTGCACAATTCAAGCAAGCTTGTGGTATTGAGCGTTCCGGCACTGGTCCATTATAAGTAAGTGTATTTCCGCTTTTCACGAATAAAGCAGTATTGTAATTTTGACCAATATTAAAGATGTAGGTACGAATCGATATGATATACAAAAGACCAGTAGCCTGATAAATGTAAGAATTAATATTTGGATTGACAACGATAGCATTACCATTACCAAAACCGTACACGTTGTAAGTATAAGCAATACGATTCAGTGCAATTATAAAGCGTGCCGAAGGTGAGGCCAAATATACGCTATTGACGAAAGGAGCGGTGATCAGTGTAAGTGAAATGTCAGAGTTATCCATTGCAACAAAACATCCCGATCCAGCAACAGTAAAAATTTGACCAAAGTTCAGGTTGCTTAAACAAATTGTACCAGTGTTTGATACGTAATTATACAACGTTAAACTAACATCAATTGGATCATTTTGATATAAGCTTATTATACCTGTATTAGTAATTAAACCTGATGTAGTCAAAGAATAAGTATTAGCTATATTGCCCTTTGATAAAAAATTCAATTCTCCACTATTTGATAGAGTACCAGAAAACAGAAATGATGATACAGCTGAAGTCCCTATTGAGCCTAAGGTAAGAATTCCATCATTTGTTGTACTACCAGTAAAGCTCGCACTCAAACCTTGATGCAATTCATCAGAAGCTTCAATTACACCTTGATTACTGAGATCGCTCACAGTTAATGAAGTGGCATAAGGAAATTTCAAGCTTCCTCCAGAGACCACAATAGGTGATTCAAGAGCAACTACAGCACTGTTGTCTGTGTATTCACCGGTATAAGTATCAGCTATAACCACACCAATGAGAAAGTACGTTAACAAATACATCACTGCCAAAGCAAAAGGGCATAATTGATGTTTATATCAAATGTGAAGAACAAATGCAATGCATCTCTTCTGCGACTTAAAAAAATAAAAAGAACCAAACCATTGCCTTCATAATCGGTGCTTGATTATTATGCAAGGCGATGACTTCAAAATCAGATCGTAAATTCTGCACTTGCACTGAATGCAATCAAGCAGATTCCGGTTGAGGGCGGAGATGGAAAATTGTTAATTTCGCAATTATACACTCTCCAATATCTATCATAGTACTTGTCACCGCTAAATTTACGTCAGTTGCCCAAAAACTTCTGAAGTAACGCTTTGATTGCCATAAGGAGTCTACATTCACTTAACTTCGTTCGTAAAAATGTTTGATTTCGCATCCAGGTTTAATCTTGGAGCTGTGTCACTGGTCTCTAGTCTGCATATCGTAAGATGATAACTGCAAAGATAAACTTTTTAAAAAAACTAGTCCAATAGCTAAATCAGATTCCGAACTTACGATTTAAATAGAACGCTAATTTAAAATCATGTGATTGACTTTATTATTTATTAGGTATTGTGATTAGAGAATGTGATACTCTTAAATATATTCGAGAGAAGAAAAAGTATTGAGACAGACATTCTGCTTCAAATGAGAGCGATAAATGAAAAGATGACAACTGCAAAAGAAAAGCCTAATGTCGTAGACTCGCCGCGGAGTACAGAAACAATTGCATTTGCTGAGGAAGATGTCGGTTTTGAGCTAGAAGCTGTTGAAGCACCAGATTTTTTCAAGGTAATGGTGTTTGTTCCTCTTGATTTAAACTTGCTAGAACTTGTACTTTCACGGTTTTCAGGTTGAAAAGTACTTTTAACACCAATGTACTTTGTAATAGTATAAGTACCTGAACGACTGACAGCAATAGCCGAGCAAGAAGGAGGTTTAGTAAATTTTGACTTCTCAGCTTTCGTGGTTGTCAATTTGGTAGTTTTAGTTGATTTCGTAGCATCTGAATTCAAATTAAAACTTGGATTTGCCTTTGAAGCACTTGGACTTGATTCAAAAGGATTGGATAATTCAGCTTCAGACTTTGAATTTAAGTTTCCTCCTGCGCCGGAAGTTTTCGAAGTGGAAATCACAGTGGTAGACTTGAAAGCTTGTTTACTTGAAAATGAAGATGAATTAAAGAAACCTGAGTTGAAAGCTCTTGAGAAATCTGTTGAGCTGGATTCAATTGAAGTTGAAACAACAAAGCTTGTAGCTTGTGAGACCGCCTTGACGATACTTGAAGAAACGAGAGATGACTTAATCGAGGAAGTAAGACTCGAGGATGGCTCGTGGAATGACAGTGAGCTTGAAGATAGGATTTTAGAACCAGGAAGAACTATCCCTATTGCACTTGAAGATGATGTAATCGATAATGAAACGACGGAATTTGGTTCACTAAATAATGTATTAGATGATGAGGCTTTAGATGATGAAGCACTTGATGTTAGAATGCTGGAAGCTGGTGCACTAGATGACGGAACGCTTGGGGATGGTAAGATTATAGTTGGAACACTGGATGATGAAATACTTGAGGCCGATACAATTGAAGGTGGAGCACTAGACAATGGAGCACTTGATGATGGAGTATTTGAAGCTGGTGCAATTATAGCTGGTGCACTAGATGATGGAGCACTAGACAATAGAGCACTTGATGATGGAGTATTTGAAGCTGGTGCAATTATAGCTAGTGCACTAGATGATGGTTCACTTGATGATTGAGCACTTGACGACTGATCACTTGAGGTTGCAGCACTTGAAGATTCTGCAATTGAGGATGCAACAATTGAAGATTGTTTACTTGATGATTGAGCACCTGAGGACGCGACTATTGAAGATGGTTCACTTGATGATTGAGCACTTGACGACTGAGCGCTCGAGGATGCAGCAATTGATGATGGTGCACTCGAAGATCCAGCACTTGAGGACTGAGCACTTGAGGACTGAGCACTTGAGGACTGAGCACTTGAAGATGCGGTAATTGAGGACTGAGCACTTGAAGATGCAGCGATTGATGATTGAACACTTGAGGACGCAGCAATTGAAGATGGCTCACTTGATGATTGAGCACTTGAGGACGCAGCAATGGAAGATGGCTCACTTGATGATTGAGCACTTGAGGACGCAGCAATTGATGATGGTGCACTCGAAGATCCAGCGTTTGACGACTGAGCACTTGAGGACTGAGCACTTGAAGATGCAGCGATTGATGATTGAGCACTTGAGGACGCGGCTATTGAAGATGGTTCACTCGACAATTGAGCGCTCGAGGATGCAGCAATGGAAGATGGCTCACTTGATGATTGAGCACTTGAGGACACAGCAATTGAAGATGGCTCACTCGATGATTGAGCACTTGAGGACGCAGCAATTGAAGATGGCTCACTTGATGATTGACCGCTCGAGGATGCGACAACAGATGACGCGACTGAAGATTGAACACTTGAGGATGCAACAATACTTGAACTTGAACTTTGAGCACTACATCTCAAACAAGCTTCTGGTATTACTCTAGTTGGACCTGAGTAGCTTAACAGCACACCATTATCCAAAAAATCAAAATCACCAAAATTGTAATCAAGACCAATATCAAAACTATATATTTCCAGCAGCACAAATGACATTTCCAAAATTCCAATAGTGTCATAATAGGTTATTTGATTCCAATTCGAAGGTCCTAAAATACTGTTTCCATTTCCAAAACCGTACACATAAAAATATGTGGTTGGATGAGATGATCCAATTATAAGCTGAGAATTCAGGGAGCTGAAGTAAAATGTATTACTGAAAGTTCCAACATTTTCAAGTTGAATTATAGAACTTTCTTCTTGAACAAAACAACCTGCACCAGAAACTTGGTTTGTTTGACGATAATTTGAATTTTGTAAACAAATCGTTCCAATATTGTTTAATCCCGAGGATCCACCTATTGTAATTGAATTTGTAAGAAGACTTGTTTCTTGAAATTTAAAAATCCCACTATTAAGGAAAACATCATCAGTTTGCAAATTGTATTGCGTACTTCCCCCATCGCCAATAAAGGTCCAGGTACCGTAATTGGAAAAACTGGCAGCTGCTATGTTCAGAAGTGAATACGATGCACCACTTGAATCAATCTCGACTATACCATTATTTGAAATCTCACCGTTCAATTGTAAACTAAAAGTCAGACCAGACATTACACTCAATTCTCCCTCATTACTTAAGGTCGTAACAGAAAAGTATTCGGCATCGGGGTAAATATAAACATCATCCGCGTTTATGGTTAAACCTCCATCAAATTCTTGATATGTACCATAATCAACATTTGTAACAGCGAGGGTATTTGCAAGTTGAAATGCCAATAGTAATAAGACTTTTATCATTAATTTCTTATTTAAGAGAATCAGAGGTTTTATAGCTTACATGTTTCATAAGATGGTCTGCAATCTTTGCATAAATCAATTCTGGAGGACAGCCTGCAAAATAATTAAGTACCGCCTAGTCAAACACTTTAGATGCATTAAATTTACGACAAATTCTTCTTGGATACAAAATTCCTGGAACTTAGACTTAACAGTATGCATATCACTTAACAACTTGAGTGATACTCTTATCAGTTTTTAGATTTGTGAGGCTCTTTAAAAGTGTTCAACGCTAGAAGGGTCCTGCATGGATTTCAACTGTTGGATTGCATACAACAAGATTTTTATGATTTTTTAGTTCGATGCATCTGGCATGAAGCTATTTACGAATTGAATCCCGAGCGCAGGAATAAATCTGGATGATATTCACCAAAACCGATAAAATATTTAATTTTTGAATTTATTATAAAAATATTACGTAACTGAAGAATAATACGCCGAATTCAGCGAGGTTATGCGATGATTCCAATATTAGGAACATGATTGACACTATTAAGGATTCTGGAATTTCCCAAGGCTCTGGTTTGATAAGTAGATAGAGCTCTTAGATCTTATTGTTTCGTTCTTATAACTTTAAAGCAAAATATCATAGTAAAGCAATGCATCCCAAGAATCCAAGTAAAGATATACCTAATTTGTTTCCATGACCTTTAAGTGACGAAACTGTAAAAGTATTCGAAGTAGACGCAAAACTACTTGATTCACCAACATTTCCCTTGCTTTTTGAAATTACCTCTGTATCATTTATGCTCTTGCTAATTGATTTTGTTATCTGCGATGTATCGGAACTTCCATTATTTGTAAAACTTTCATTATCATCAATCGTTTTGGTTTTTGTATCACTCGTTCTTTTGGTCTCTGATTTGGTTTTCTCGGACTCAGTATTTGTTTTTGTTCCAATACTAACAATTTCTCCATCAGTTCCTATTGTTTTTGTGCTTTCATTTTGTTTTGGAATGCTGGATATTGAAGCCAGAGGTACAAACTTGGATTGTATTGGGTTCGAGTGTTTAGTAGAGGCAGAAATACTCACAATGACTGTAGAAGCTGATGCCGGAGCGAAAGTGCCTGATACAACTGATTTCATTACTGTTATTGATGAGCTTGGACTAGTAGAACTGGAATTGAAAAATCCTGACTTGAATGATAGGATAGAGGGTCCATTCAAAATGAGCAGCGTCGAGCTATCATGATTCGAAACACGGATCAATTCTGAGTTTGACAATGCAACGCTTGAAATATCACCATTGGCAGATGGGGTATTAGATCTAAGCGAGTTTGAGGACTCAATGTTGGAAACAGGTGCAACAACCCTAAACGTGCTTGAAATTGTACTCGAAGGAGAATCAACTGATGATGAAGAAATGGAAGGGAACTCATTCGAAGATACAGTAGAAAGACTCGATTGCTTGGCACCCAAAGAGACACTCAAGAAAGATTTGCTCGATAAAGCCACTTCAGAAGATAAGGATTCCAATATATCAGAGTCAGGTGCAATTGTATTCGATTTTAGATGTGAAACACTCAGGTCAATACTGCTTGAGATCGAGACTGATCCACTTGATGAAAAAGGATTCAAGAAAGGTATACTTGAGTCTTCACTTGAAGAAATTGAGCTTGAAGCTTGCGAAGATGAAGAAACTCTTGGGTATGGTATTGCTTCACTTGTCGATTGGTCACTGAAAGGTAATGCTTCTGATACTCTCAGATTCAGCGACAGTGCTATTGAAGAAACGAAATTTGGTTTACTCAAGGATGACTCAATTGAAGATGAAGCGGCTGTAGATTGCACACTTGATGATACCCCAACTGGAGATGCCCCAACTAAAGATGCCCCAACTGAAGATGAAGCAGCTAAAGATGAAACACTGGATAATTCACTGGAGGATGCAGCGCTCGAAGCACTCAAACCCAAACTGCCACTGGACAGTAACTCATCCCTGGATGCTGATGTAGAGGAAGATGCCAAAGATGAAAATTCCGAGCTCAGGGATCCATAAGTTGAAGACAGTGAAGCCTGAACAGATGAAATCGAAGATGAACCTGAGGACAAACTATTACAAGCCAAGCAAGCCTGAGGTATTGTACTTGTAGGTACTGGACCGTTGTAAGTAAGAGAATTACCTGTTTGTAGAAACAAAGATGAATCATATCTTGTACCGACGTAAATGGAATACACTTGTCCTTCACTATTAACTGACAAAATACCGTTAAGGGCAGAATAAGAAAATGAGGACATGGTAGACACCGTTACAATTGCATTTCCATTACCGAATCCATAAACGTAGTAATTACCTGGGTCACGATCGGTATCCATGATCAAACGAGAATTTGTAGAAGCCAAGTAAATGCTATTACTAAACATATAATTATACCTCGAGAGTGTAATATCTGAGGTTCCATACATGGCAAAACACCCAGACAGTGCAACGGGTAAAAACTGAGCATAATTGACGTTGTTTAAGCATACAGAGCCGGAATTCGTAATAGTCGTTGTAATTGAAAAGTCTACAGAAAGTGGTTGAGTTTGAACTATATTTATCACTCCCGAATTTAATATGGCAAAGTCAGAGGTTAACAAGTAAGTACTATCAACATTACCGTCGGAATAGAAATTCAATATACCTGAATTTGATAAGGGACTTGCAGCTATTTGAAATGAAGAGTACGCAGTTGTGCCAATTGAATTTAAAGTGAAAATTCCATCGTTTGCAAATGCACCAGTGATACTTGCAGTCAAGCCTTGATGTAAACCATCATAAGCTACAAATTCTCCCTGATTGGTGATATCATTTACAGTTAATGTGTTTACGTAAGGAAGTGTAATACTTCCAGTGCTTGTGATTATAGTATCATCGAGATCTACAACCGCATAATTAAGGGTTGTTTCTTCAGTGTACGTAGCGGCATTGACCATGCTACAGCTGATGAAGAGAAGCTTCTTGAAATTCATTACCTTCCTGATAATGATAATGATATCGATATATATGGTAAATTGCAATAACTAAATGTACTAACCGTGCTTATCTTTTGCAGATATTCTGCGAGTTCGCTGCAAGTGCAAATAAAATAATGATGTGCATTAGACTTCAAAGAGGTTCATCCTCTTCACTCGTGAGAGGCGAGATTTCGGTAATGGTAAATTCACTTGACGTTTGTATCCAGGGCTACAAATTATATCAGAGTGATTCCACACCACATCAATTATTATTGTGCTCCCTAAGAGCAACTTTTTGCACATCAAACTGTAGATTAGTTTGAATAACAATTATCCAAGATATTCGTTTGATTAAATTTGTATACTCGATAATTCTTAAGCAATGATGATCGACAAGATCTTTTTACAGAGTGAGAATTGTCATCTAATGATCTGTGAAACTGAAAATAAACTCTACCGGGTTTCTCTACCGAACCACATTTATTTCGACTAAATTATTTTTGATCTCGCATATCTAGCGTCTATGACTATGGCGTTTATCTCAGACTAGATTTATTCGTAGTTGCAGCATTCATGTATCTAACGCACGGTCCTTTGCATAAATTTTATGTATTTGATTATGTGAAATTAGTCCCCATGCAGTAAACAGAGAGGGTTTAATACGAGGTCAGACAAACGGTTTTATGGATTATATGTCGAACAACAAACAATTTGAACTTCCATCATGAATTTCTTAAATTTAGTAGCGCATGGATCAAACGGGTCTTAACGATCCAAATTTCACCTTGATTTATAATTAGCATATTTCTAAACGACAAGACCTTTATGTGAAATTGTTAGATCCACCCAAAGTGCAAAAACCTGTAATGGAATATACAGGTTTGATACGTCAAATTATAATTAGAACGACACTTTGCAACCAACATATAGCACATAAAGATACTGGAACAAATTGTCTCACTCAAGAGGAGGTTTTATAAAAGTTGGGACCTACCAGTTTGTTACATTTCGCTATGCAAAATTGAATTTACATATATTTGGTTTTCAAATTTATTGCAACAATAAGTAAATTGCACAATCATGTAATTGGACTAAACCAATAATAATAATGTGCTCTTCAAATAGTCACCGCAGAACTTGATACTGGATCTTGAACTGCTTATCTTATACATGATAACCAAACAACGAATTGTCTGTACTTTGATTCTTACAATAATCCAAACAAATTTTATGCTAATTTTCATCCTGAATATTTAAAATCTTATAAAAATGGTACAGAAGTCATGAGGGCAGCTGGTTGGAATGATCCAAAGCGAGGTCATTGAAATGACGGATGGTGGAGTCAAAATGTGCAAAAATACCATATGATAACGTTTTCGAGCATGGTGCGACTGAAATCGAAATTAAAGGTGTAATTTGGAATTCTATTTTTTCGAATGCAACAACTCAAAGTATGATTGATAAGAGTGTAATGCATTATGGTGATATATTCGAGGTATGAGACGAAAAAGATCTTTAACGTATCAAAAAACCGGTACCCTATAATTAGGACATACGGTACCGGACTCTTTAAGTTCCTATTTTGTAACTAATAACCAATGGGTTGAGATTACATTCCTTAAAATTAATTTGGCTTTCCAGGGGTTAACATAGGTAGTAGTTAATTTTTGAACTAAAAGATGCCAGTGGTTGAATTCTTGTTATTTGTTTGCTCACTAGAACTAATAATTTCTTAGACATATCTAATCATTTTTGGGGTCATCTATTTACTTGCTCTATGTATAAAAACTCATATATTCATTTGTGAATACCATTAGTAGCTAATTTTACATAATTCTGTAAGCTCATTCAAATGAAATCTCAAAGCTAAACCCACAAGTAAATACATTATGTTTCAGAACTATTAATTACTCGGACAATTTTGCCAAGATGTCACATGAGCCACTCTGAATTTCATCTCATGGATAGACAGGTCACTCGCAATAGCAAATATCAAATCAGATCTAAATCTATATTTATCTTTTTTTGTTGGTGAAACAGTAATGTAAATGACTTGTATATAAATTTTTGAATTTAAGACGTGTGACGTAACTATTTACCTATAAGCGAAAAAATTCTGGGGTAGCAAATTTGGTAATTAAGTAAAGGCTAGAAATCATTTAATCTCTGACAGATCTGAGATAAATTACTTTACTACTCAAACAGGTAACATTAACAATCGGCGTATTTTGCTTTTGAAGTAAACTCGTTTTTTAAGTTTAACCTCGCAAGCGATGAGAATCTTATGTTATATTACGTCATAGAGAAGAAATCAACACGCTATATGTAGAATGTTGCAACACTTTTTAAGCCGAAAGCTAAAAATAGCTGACTGCGAAATAAATTTCCCACACATATAAAGGGGTACAGATACCCCAGATTAGCATTAACAAACACATTAATTATCATGCAATTAACAGGAACATTATCTCTCTTAACTTTAGCTGCTATTGCTTCAGCAGCAAAATCATTCAGTGCCGTTACAATCCATTCTGGTTCTCAATTCCAATACTCTTCCCTTAGTTTTAAAGATGGTAAAGTTGTCGTTGGTGGTAGTGGTGACAGTATCAAATTTGTTTTGAATGATGATGGTAGCTTATATGATGAAAGCTCAAAGAAACAATTAACTGTTAAAGATAGTTTTGTTGTCTCAGAAGGTTCTTCAAAAGATTGGAGTATCAAGAGTGGTGATTTAGTATTTGAAGGTAAAAATCAATTTGTTGTCTGTAAGAAAGATGGTGTCAATTATCTTTACACTGGTGATTGTTCAGATTCAACTGGTGTTTCATTATATGTCTCAAGTGAAAAAGATGTCTCAAACATCTCAGGTGGTGCTTCAGCAAAGAGCTCATCAAAAGCTGCAACTACTACTGCTGCAAAGACCACAGCTGCAAAACCAACCACTCTTGTCACCTCCACAAAGAAATCTTCTCAAACCGTTGCATCAAATGCCACTGGTAAAAAATTTGGTATTGTAACCGTCAACTCAGGATCACAATTCCAATACCAATCAATTAGAAAAGTTGATTCGCACCCACATGTTTTTTCAGTTGGTGGCTCTGAAGGTAAGGAAGTTACACTCACCTTGAAATCTGATGGTACTTTAGTTGATCAAGATAACCGTGGTATTTACGTCGATCCATCAACTGGTGAATTTGGTGAAGTTGATCCATTTGGAGCACAAAAAGCTTCTACTGGTTTCTCCATCGATGGTGAAAACCTTGTTTACAATGGTAAAAACAACTGGAAAGCCTGTCCATCTGGTGACAACAAATTTTCTTTAGCCAACAACGACTGTACTGGAGGTACCGGTATTGCATTGCATGTTGTTAGTAAGTAAATTGCCAACAACCATTTCTTTCTTCCGTACAGTGATTCATCACATTATTGCATACTTTGTCCCTTAGCATTAGAATATACATTTAGATAAAGATTCTGTAGACCATTTGTAATCTCGCGAACATACAAGGAAGATCAAATTTACTAAAGTGTTGACTAGATAGGGTTTGGCTGTTTTGCGTTTGCTCAACTATCCAATCCAAGGCCAAATATATCATTTATTGAATTAACTGAGTAATTTAAAATCTAGTAGGTTGACCGTTCAAATTGTTGTATAATTGGAGCTTAGCTTACAGTTTGGTTATGAAGCTCAAAAAAAGGATGCATTCTTAGGAAATATTACTCAAGCCTAAATCGTTTTTTGAATTTCGTTTAATATTAAATAAATAGATATCATATACTCCTGTTGAATCATGATGACCAGGGTGTATGGGACTAGATTAGTAACTTTGTTTTTACCCGATAATATTATAACTACCAATTTACCTCTAAACTTTGCACTAACCACCAAGGATAAATTTCTGATCCTCCACCTCTACCGCCACCTATTGCTAATCTATTACCATTATATAAAGGTGACATGTCTAGAGACACGGAATTTTCAATGCATTTTCAAAATTTAGATATAATGTACTTGTTTCACGATCTACCAAATCTAGGTATCTAACCCGATCTCTAGAACATAATGTCCAGATTTTTCATCAATAGATGCAAACCTAGAATTCTCGAGTCTTTTATCCCATATGATACTCCAACGCTATCACTAACATAACTCTCTGAGGCAAAAGTCCAATCTGATTAAGTAGTCCTAATTGAAATACTAGGTTTGCTTTTAAGAGTTCTTGATTGTTTTGTGTCTAATGTTCCATGATTTTTTAAAATAATTAATGACAGAAGATTGGGAATCTGAATTCTTAAGTCGAAAATCCTTCTCTTTTAATGAGCTCGTCTCTTTAGTAAGGATTCTTCTCACAGCCACTTCAAACCAATTTGGTTATTTGGCAGAGAAACAAAGCGTTTTCAAAAGAGAAAGAATTACAAAAGGTTCAAAAATCTTGATTAAAAGTAGCAATTCCTACAATTTCCCAATTGGGCTATCTAACACTAAAACTTTAGGAACTATTTACACGAACCTTCTCTACTTGAAACGAAGGGCTTTTAATGCAATATTTCTTAAATTGAAATTAAGAATCAGATATGAGAATGATTACTTAAGTATAGAGAGGCTCTTCAATTATAGCTAACAATACGGAATAGCCAACCTGTTTGTTTGTTACCTTTTCCTTCGATCTCAAGTATGAAATGTGTTATTGGCCCACAAAATGGACTTAGAGTGATAAATATAAGATGGCCACAAAATTTTGTACATGTCTTATCTTAATTTATTAAAAGATTTTTTTGAGTTTAAATCTATTTAAAGTCTATTTTCATTATTAGGGCTTAAAATAGATCCTTTTACCAAAGCGGTGAATCAATACTAAATATATAAATCAAAAAAAGTTTTGTCATGGCTGGACGTGGGGCCTTTGTAAGCTTTGACTGAAATTTGGTCATTGCAATGATCACGGTTTGGTATCTAATACCAATACAACAATTTAAAATTAATTAAAGGTGATTTGAAGTCATCTGTCAAAGACTAAAGCTTAGTAAATTGAAAATAGGGCATAATCCAAACTCATTGTTTTTTCAAATTTTGCAACTTCTGCTCTCTTGGTCAATTCGTCGAGGTTTCACTTATATCTTCTAAACTCCAAAGACTTACCCAATATAAAATTCTTTAGAAAAGAGTGTCCGCACTATATTCACATGAGTTCCAGCTCGTGTCTTCGAACGAGATGCAATTACTCATATTCATTTATCGCGAATAAACGTTTTATACTAAATTGCAAAAATGGAACCGTTTCATTTTAAATTTGTGTCGTTTAGAAGTATACAATACAAATTTAGAGCTTACACAAGAAAATTGTAATCAGTTTCACCTTTCAAACCCATGCATCACTGTATTTATTGATGTATCAATTTTACGACTTGCAGATAAGGTTTTCAAGAAATTTAAAAATTTCATATCTTCCTAAAAGCAAGAATGATTAGAGGTTGTGAAGGCTAAGAGAATAAAGGTGTGTTTCGAGTAAGGAAAGACAATATAAGACTATACCAGATGTTTACCCGCGCAAATCAATTGACAATAATAAATGTCATGTATTGGGTGATTGCTATGCGACTTCGTAATAAGAGTTGATGCTTCGCTTCCATATAAGGTTTACTCTATTTTTTTCTTTTTACCCGAGTCTATTCAAGCGGAGTTGAAATTCGCTAATGCCTCCAGGTTGCAGCAATTAAAATCAATCTTATATAAATGATTCCATAATCCCTTCTTAGTCAACAATGTTGAGGACTCTTTTACTTATCTTACCTATTGTGCTTGGTTCCGAAGTTCAATTCACGTCACCAAAACCATGGGCTCCGATTTGTGTTTATGAAATAGGTACACCAAAACAAACCGTAGGTGCGTTTATGGATACCGGTTCTTGGACAGCTTACTTAATTCATGGGAATGAAACAGTCCAATGTGAATATTTTGACACATATTCTACTCCTAAAAATTGTTATCCTATTTACCACCCCGAGGAATCATCAACCTTTAAAAATGGAACGGGTGAAATGAGGGAAGATGGTTGGAATGATCCAAAATATGGTGATCAAAATAATGGATATTGGAGTCAGGATGTAGCTTCTTTTGGAGGGGGCGATTTTACATTCAATTTCGATAGTGTTCCATACACCCCTGGTGCAAAATCTATGTTTGGTCTTGCAATGACTGATAAAGATGGTGAAGGTTCTAGTTATTTGTTACAAGATATGTATGATAGTGGCGCTATCACAGGAAGATCATTTGCAACATATTATAATGATGTTGCATATACTGGTATGAGTGGTGTTGCCCATTTTGGTGTTATTGATCACTCTAAATACATTGGTGAGTTGCACCACCTTCCTTATGATCACAATTTTGAATATGGTGCTACCGAAATTGAATATGAAGGTCAAACAATTAGAGTGCTTTCAAATGCAACCACTCAAGGTATGTTTGATTCTGGTGGAATCCATTATGGTGTTATCCCAGAAGCATGGGATGAGTTCAAAAAAATATTTGCAAAAAATGATGTTTATGATTGCGAAAAGATCAGAACACTTAATCCGATTATTTGGACAGATGTTTCCGGGCTTATCAAAGTACCTTTCCCTGTTAAAGATGATCTTCCAGCAGGATGCGATTATATTCAACAAGGTGGATTCCATCTTCTTGGAGTAAATCCAGGTAACCAAGGTCCGGGATTCACAAGAAATCTTTATACTGTTTGGGATTATGAAAATGGATGTATGTGGCTTGCAGATAGAAATCCCAACCCTGGCCCACCTGATATTCAAAACGTTACCAAGGGATTCACACCTCAGAGGTCATTTTAAACAATTAATTTAGATATGCTTTAAATTTAAATCTTTTGATTTTATGATCTAGAAAACCCTACTTTGTAGAGTGTAGTCGCAAAATTTTCAAATTCTTTAGCGAGACTCGCAGGTTTGTAACCAGCAGCATTAGACTTGCACGATTTCTCATTGGAATTTCTCAAGCTATTTCATTGCCCAAATTCAATTTGGAGTTCTTGGTGTTCACCCTGGTAATTTAGGTCCTAGATTTTTCGGAAATCTTTATACCGTTTGGGATTACGAAAAGAATGTATGTGGCTTGCAGAGAGGAACCCAAACCCAGGACCTTCAGACTTTCAAGATGTCACCAAAGTTTTCACACCATAAAAAAGTTAACATAACATCTCTCTGAAAACTACTGATTTGTTTGATTTCAATCTTGTTGAATAGCTCAATAAATGTATCTGCTGTGTAAGCAATTCCTTGTAATCAATCGTCAATTCTACGTGTATTCAGATTTTAATTTCACCGCCATATACTCGATTTATTACATAAAAGCATTGAACTTCGATCCGCACAATATTATATTTTCATATTTTTGTAAAATTTCAAATAAATAGTTACATAAATACACAATCGTCGATTTAAACAAGAAAGAATACGAAAATAATATTGCTCTCGGAAAGATTACAAAAAGCCCTCTATTTCTATGACTATTGACACTTTAGTCAAACTTGATATTGCATTGTCCGTATTTGCAATCATAAAAGAAGTGTAGCGTTTACGAAAAATTCTTGCAATAAAATAAGCAAATTTTTACTCTTTAAAAACAGGATAAAAACAGGTCAATCCTGAACTTGGATAATACAAAGACTCAATTATTTAAACAGGTAACTATTAGTGGCGATAGAAATGAAAGACTAATAAAATTCTTAGGTGTACCCAAGGGTGTGGATAGCAAAATCACGTGCCGGGTGTATGGGTGTATGGGTGTATGGGTGTATGGGTGTATGGGTGTATGGGTGTATGGGTGTATGGGTGTATGGGTGTATGGGTGTATGGGTGTATGGGTGTATGGGTGTATGGGTGTATGGGTGTATGGGTGTATGGGTGTATGGGTGTATGGGTGTATGGGTGTATGGGTG
>JAJLZT010000024.1:0-51855 GCA_030572295.1 Glucitozyma multigemmis
CAATCACTAATATTGAGAGTAATAAAGAGACTCAACATGAGTCTCCCACTACACTACTTGGTCCACTTGTTGGTAGCTTGAGTATGGGATGTCAGAAGTGATCCTAAACAACAAATAGAACTGTCAGAAGTGATCATAAACAACAATAAGCACTATTAGAAAAAAAATTAAAATTTCGCACTAATTAATGAAATTTCTTAAAAAATGAGCGGTAGGGGAATCGAACCCCTGTCTCCTGCTTGGAAGGCAGAAATGTTAGCCACTACACCAACCGCCCGACGACTAATAAATAGCTCAGACATTGCCTACAAGAAAGGTTGTGTCACCCAACATCCATCTTGTTCTTGTTTTGTTTCCATTTCTGAAAATAAAGAGAAGCTTCTACCACTTTGAGATACTCCATTATGTAAAGTAGTCATGAGCTTAGTCTAATTTCTCTAGGGACCTGAATTCAAGACATTTATTTAGTTTGGATTGACTTATTTTGGCTCGTCATGAACAATTGAGAAATAGTAAAATTGTAAAAGCTCAAATCACACTTCCTGGAAATGCTCATGTGAGTCTAAGAATTATTTCTATAGCTTCTGAATTTGAATTTGGGCTAAATTTAGCTCAAATTGGAGACTTTTTGTTTTGGCTGCAAACCTTAAAATTAACTCATATTGATGATGGACCGAGAAAAATTCAAAAGCTTTCAAATCTATGTAGTAGGATGTATTCTAAAGATACATATTAGTCTAATAGCTTTGGATTTCGACAAAAATTCTAGATTTAGTTTAGTTTCTAACCTATGTGAATTTTCGCGATGAGAAAGGTTTTAGATTTGTTCAATGAAGAAGATGTTTTATGAAAGGTCCATAATTATTGTATATTCTGCTTTGATGAAGCTTGGGATCATTTGAAAAGATAGGGTTTTTCTGGGTTGTATGGGTTAAAAGGTTGCGACTTATCAATGCAAAACATGTTAGAGTTGAAAATAAAGCAAGAAGAAACAATTTTTACTTTGGAAAAATTCTAAATTAAGCTAGCGATAATAATTGAGCTTTGAATTTAATTTTGTAGCTCGAAATAGCTCCTCTTAGTCTACATTACTTCAATTTCGGATCTCTTGATCTATTTGGTTTTGGGTCATTTCATGAAATCATCGGACCGTAGTTTCCTCCTTCTCTGGAACCAAAATTTGCATATTGCTACAAGTTGTGCACAAAGAGATGGTGTCTTTGGTAATGTCGCATATTGTATGAGACACAACTGGTTGCCTACCCAAATTGAATCCCTGTTACTGATTCAAGATGAGCATATTTTAAAGTTTGATTAAAGATAAATGTACAAGTACTTTTCTATAAGATAGCCGCCAGCTTCTTTTTGTTAAGAATTGTCTACTTTAAATTCAATTTTTCGATTCAATTTATATCTATAATTTGAAATAAAATGCGAGAAATTGTTGTTATGAAGACTTCAGAATTTTAAAAGGTAGTGTAACGAAACCTTTTGTTTAATTGAAGAAAATCATGAAACAAACTCCCCCTCTTGTAGGTTAATCGTACAATTCATTTCGCAACCAGTTCTGCGTTTTACGGTAACATGGTAGTGTCATGCTCGATTTACAAAATCATTTCTGATAAGTTTGAGATCGCAAGTGTTTGATGTTTGAAAATCCGTGTCTCGTACAAAATTAGTGTAATTGTGAAGCCTAGTGTAGCCAGATAATACTGACTGCTAAATCTGTCGAAAGCGATTAGTTTGGTTTCTAAAAAGACACATACTCAAAATTTCTATGTGAGTTCAATGTGTTATCCAACATCAACAACTTGGAATGCAAAAATAATGTAGCTTCTTTTTAAATTCGACTGTACTTCAAGTATGGTTATTATAAGATGATTTGTATTATGCGTAAGTTCTTCATTCTTCTCGTACTCTGGGTCTTTTTACTACATAAAAGACCTTTATTTAGTAAATTCTTATTTATCAGATTGTAACAGAGTCAGCAGAAGTTCTCATTTTGAGCACCATAGTATCGATTATTTGTCCCTAACTGCGCTAAAACTAAACAAACATTTGATCTCAAATTTAACAGGAGATATCTGGCAATTTCTTTTTCAGATGAGAGCTAATGATGTACTGGTATCATTTGACTAAACCAATTTGTCAACCTTTCATAATTTCGCAGTCATACCTGTGTTTGAAAACCGATCCATATTCTACACATCGTTAGAGTTAATAATAAAATTGTCGAGAGTGTAGTTTTGTTATATTCTTCGGACCTAAATTAAGCACTATACTGAAAATTTCGGCTTTCTCAAGATTAACTCGATATCAACCTATTGTTTCAATTTCCTCTTTCTTTATTCTTTTAACCATTTCAATAGTATTTGACTTTCTCTTTAAAGTTGTTACTCCAGACTCTATTTTGAGCTTGTTTGTCATTTCGGTTTCTTCAGTTTTGACTAAGTGGTCTATAGAATCTGAAGTAGTTGATAAAAGATTTGCAGAATCTTCATTATTCTCCAATTTAATCAGATCTATCACCTCCAATTTAACAACCCCCTCTGTTCCTTCCAGTTCAGCTTTTACAGAAGTTTTTACCACCTCTTCCACATTCACACCATTATTTAAATCAACTAAATCTGAGGCAAACAAAACAGATTGTGCCCAACCAGCATAAGTACCAAAAATCTCCCTGAAAAAACCTTGAATATCATTATAAACCTTTCTATTCATTGTCTTTAAATCCTTTTTGCCTTTATAACCATAATCTTTTATAGCAATTTGATAAACATGAGTATCAATTGGTACTATATCATGTTTATCTAAAGCCATCAAAGCAATACAATCAGCAACTTTTGGACCAACTCCAGTAAGTTTTAGTAGAAATTCATTTGTAAATTCATGATTTTGGTTACGTAAGTCATTTAAACCTGCGAGAGTTATTTCCTTAACATCATCATCAACAAATTTTTTTGCAGTTTGATTTATATATTTAGCTCTATAACCAAAACCAATTTGTCTTAATTCGGACTCAATTTCAGGAGATGATAATTTACTAGGATCAGGGAAAGTATAATAATCAAACCCATCATAAGTATTTAGATAATCACCAAATTGAAGACATATATTATCACACATTTTTGAAATTCTTTTAACATTATTGTTAGATGAACATATAAATGATATTAGGGTTTCCCAAGGATCTTGTCTCAAGATTCTTATCCCTTTAAATTTAGTAAAAGCTGCAGTTTTAGTAGCGTTTTTAAAGCGATTATTCGATATTATCCATTCTTTATATAGAGATTCAAGGTTTACATGTAAATTGAAGTAATCATTTATGAAAGCAAGAGTTTCTGTATAGCCTTGATTTAATGATTTTGTTGTTTTCATGGGAAATAGGAAGGAATAGTATAAATTATGATCATCTTGTTTCAAAAAGATGATTTTATCATTTGTTGTAAAAGACCAAGTATTGTTTATATTTTTCCAACGAAACGTTTGACCACATCTAAGTACTTGAGAAAGTGATAATTCTATTTTTTTTATTTGTAATGATTTGAAAGGTGGTAACATGAAGTGATAAGTGAGAAGAATGGAGAGAAGCGATGAGTCGCGATCTGAGTCGCGATCTGAGTCTCGAGACTCGGATCGCGACAGATTGAGTATGACTGCGACATTAAATTGCTTTGAAAGTGTGTCGAATTAACAAGGGAGAATAGATATTTTAGAGGCAAACTATTTTCATAGGAGAGCTATCATAATTTGATAGAGGTTGTGTATAGTTATACTTCTATGTAGCTTTTAATGATTCATTCAATTGATTTTACAAAATCACGACATTTACGACATTATTGATATTCAGTCATTACGCGCTTAATCATTGATCTGATCTTTTGGACCGAAGTAATATATAATCCCGAGAAGAAGGTATAAGTCCTGATTTACTTCTCCTTAATTAGTCAAAAGAATTTTCAAATACAACTCATAGGTAATAACTTCCAATTGACGAACTTTTACTATCAAAATTTGCCATTACAGTATGTCTACAAATTGTCCTATATGTTTCAAAAAACTACCTGAAAAATTATTAGAACGTCATGTAAATAGTTGTTTAGATTCTCAAGAAGTATCAGAATTGAAACTGAGTCAAAAATTGGGGGTTTCGAGTGGAAAAGGAGTAAATTTGACTCAAAAAGAAGGAAGTCTGAGTCAAAGAGATATTCAAATTGGAAATGAGTCTAATGAGATAGAAACTCCGAAAAAAGCACCTAGATCAAACTCTTTATATGATATTCTACGAGGTAATCGTAAAGAGAAGGTGAAGGAAAAACCAAATTTAACAAGTATGATCATAGCTGAAAAGAAATTAAATGCTTTAGGATTAAAACAAGAGAAACAGAAGAAACAAAAAGTGAAAATCTTATTGCCTGAAAAGAATGATGAACATAGTTCTTACAATGATGATAAACAGAGTGATCAAGAGAATGAACAACATCAATTTTTACCTAATAAAGAAAAAGAATTACTCATTCTAAAAAGAGAATCAAAATTACCTTTAGCACATAGACTAAGACCAAAAACCCTTGAACAATTTTATGGTCAAGAGAAACTTTTAGGACCAAATGGTATACTTACAAATATAATCAAATCTGATCAATTACCACTGTTTCTTTTATGGGGAATCCCCGGTATTGGTAAAACGTCCTTATGTAGAATCATAGGAAAATCAACAAATCATAGGTTTGTTGAATTGAATGGTTCCCAAGGAACTGCCAAAAAATTGCGTGAGATTTTTGAAAAAGCAGAGAATGAAAAGAAATTAACTGGTAGAAAGACAATTTTGTTCCTTGATGAAATTCATAGATTTAATAAAGCCGTGCAAGATTTGCTATTACCAATTATTGAAAGAGGTACAGTTATAGTTATTGGAGCAACAACAGAAAATCCTTCATTTACATTGAATAATGCTCTTACTTCAAGAATGAATACATTTATTATGGACCCTTTAAATACTGAAGCTATTATAAAGATTATAAATAGAGGATTATTTGTTTTAAATAAAACCAGAAAGTATATTTTCAAACTTCATTTAATTGCAATGGATAAATCAAGTATTGAATATATTGCAAGTTTGAGTAACGGTGATTCAAGGATAGCATTGAACCTAATCGAATCTTTAAATAGTTATTTATCTGGAGATAATTATAAAAGAGAATTAGTCGAAGCAGAATCAAATTTGTTGAGTCAAACAAATGATCGACTTGGTCTTATTAAAGTTACAAAATCAACACTACAACCATTACTATCAACAAAAAATTTTAATCAAATGTATGATAAACAAGGCGATATACATTATGATACTATAAGTGCATTTCATAAATCAATTAGAGGATCAGATGAAAATGCTGCAATGTTTTATCTTGCTAAAATGCTTTCAGGTGGTGAAGATCCATTATTCATTATAAGAAGAATGATTGTAATTGCAAGTGAAGATATTGGTTTAAGAGATAGTTCATGCTTACCATTTGCTTTATCAATAAAAGAAGCTATTGAATTTATTGGTATGCCTGAAGGTGAAATATTGTTAGCTCATTGTACAATCAAATTAGCAAGAGCATCAAAATCAACAAAGTCTTATAAAGCACTTCGAAATGTTCAAAGTTTTTTAAGAGAAAATCCCCTGATAGCTTCATCTCCAATACCATTTCATTTAAGAAATGCTCCAACAAAATTAATGGAAGATCTAGGTTATAAAGAAGGTTATAAGTACAATCCAAATTATACGTACGGAGAAGTTGAACAAAGTTATTTACCAAAAGAAATTGATGGTGAAAAGTTTGTTGCGGATGAACATCTTGGAGTTATTAAAGACGAAAAAGTTGATGCAAAGAGATATTTGGAGTTAGAAAAAGAAGAGGAAGATTATAAAATTTATAAGAAGAAGAAATTAGACGTTCAGAATGAAATTAGATATCCATATGATGAATTTTTATCAAGAGAGGAACAACCAGAATTTTATGATGAGAATGAAAAGCTTTTTTATAGTGATGATCCTGATTGTAGTCATAATTTTGAATTTTCATATGATGAAAATCTAGGTATGGAAGATCAACCAGGATATTATGAAAATTTAGGAGTAGGAGAGAGGATGGTGCAGTGATGGAGAGAAGTAGTGAGGAAAGAGTTGGGAACGTCTCGTGAGAAAAAGCGTTGGGAAGTGTCGCGAGATAATAGTCGCGAGACCCGTGATTTCTGCAAGGTTATGAAACTGCAAGGTACTGCGAGGTAAAAGTGTCTCTATGTGAGATAAGGATTTGCGAGGTCAAAAAACCGAGACGCCCTGGTAGAAAGCGACGAGTCAAGGAAATCGCGACTTCTGCTAGGAAAATGCATTGAGGTCAGCCCCAACCAGAAAAGCTGCGATGTACGAGATCAAACACTTGTTACAATTCATTCCAATACCAACCCAAGATAAATTTCTTTATAAAGTAGTGTGAAGGAGAAGATCAAACATATCTATCAATACAACTTTACAAAAAAGCAATTGAATTCAATGTGTGGACGATTTGCTTTAGGTATCAATATTGAAGATTTACCCGAACAATTCAATCAACATATTGGTGGAGGTGGTGAACCAAACCTTCAATCCAACAATGATGCTGGTCATCAAGTTGAACCAAATGATCAATCCGATTCTTCAGATCAACCTCAAATAATTTTGAATCAACCTAAAGCTTCTACTTTTAAACCTTCTTTTAATATCCCACCAACAAGAGGTTCCTTAATCATATATAAATCAAAATCCAAAAATGAAATTATCATTGAATCACTGAAATTTGGTCTTTTGCCTATATGGGCGAAGCCCCTGATACCATTACTGAAAGATTCGGAGTTACCAGATTATAAAGAAATTGGTAAAACACAATCAAGATATTTTAATTGTAGAAAGGAATCACTTGCTGAACATCAAAAAATTTGGAGCACAGTTCGTAATTCTAGATGTATTATACCAATTCAAGGATATTATGAATGGATGAAGGATTCAAATGAAAAGATACCATATTTCGTACATTCTAACAAGAGATCATTAATTTATTTAGCCGGATTTTACTCTCATAATTCAAATTTTGTAAACGAAGATTATATATCAACTTTTACTATAGTGACGGGACCCGCTTTGAAACTGGACTCAAAAGATATTTCATGGTTACATTCAAGAAAACCAATTATGCTTGAACCAGGCTCAAAAGCTTGGGATGATTGGTTGAATCCAAATTTAACTTGGAATGATGATTTATTAAATACATGTCTTGATACCAAAAAAAATATAGCTTTTAATCATCTTGAAATTTACTTGGTGAGTAAAGATATTGGGAAGACTTCGTCTGAAGGAGAGTATTTGATGGAAGAGAGAGAGGAAGAGAAAAAAAGTCAAAAATCAATAAGTTCATTTTTTCAACCAATAAAGAAAGAGAAGAGAAAAGGGGATGATATTAAAGAAGAGGAGAAGAAGAGGTTAAAGAAGGAGTGAATGACGGATTTTGCTATATAATGTTTACTGAAATTTATTGAAAAACTTGTTCAGCAGCTACAACGAAGATTAATTCTGCGTTTCTAATTATTTGCAAATTGTTTGTGAATATACCGAGGGAAGGCATTTTTAGTTCAGTTTATGTTATCTTCGAAGACTTGTTTAAAGTAAGGAAGATGACCCTGAGGTTTCAAAAGAGCTCATTTGGTATGGTGATATGAGACTTGCTTGACTCTCTGACTGTCAAAATACCAAAGAGACATTAAGACGAGCTTAATTACATATGCTTTATACTTTAATTTAATACGAAAAGAAAAATGAGATAGAAGGCTATTTCGAAGGTTTATTTCTAAATTTTCTTAGGCTATGATGTAGATATTTACTTCCTACGAACTACAAATACGTATATTAGCAAGTAATCTGGTCTTAATCTGAATCCTATTGATCTCAAGACTCTGGTCTCATATTTGATCCATTACACGACCGCTTCTCAAATTTTTCAGAATCGTAAACCTCATAAAACTCAACTATATCAAACTCACCTTCTTCATGAGTGTTCAAAAAGTTTCAAGACTACAAGGTCAACTTCCTCATCTTTTCAAAAGATCATACTCATCAAATGAAACCACTCCCCTTTACCTTAATCCACATGCTTGGAAAGGTTTATCAGCTGATAGAATATTTGAATTACATTCATTAAGGAAAGATGCCATGGGATCGAAATATAATCCTAATGATTCAGAAAGAAATGCTATCTTATCAACAATTGAAAGTTTAGGAAAGAAAAAAGGATCAAGTTTAGAGTATGTTTATGAGATAGATCATTTTAAAGAAAGATTTATGAATAATATTCCAGTTGCCGATAGAGGTAAACCACCAAAAAGTGGTAACGTAGAAGTTATTAATAAAGGTAAAACACCTCATTATTTAAGAAAAGTTGAACAAATCTCAAGAGTATGTGCTTTTGAAATGCCATTACTTGCAAAATTTCGTCAAGAATATAAGCCATTATCAAATCTGCCTCTTGAATTTACTTTCCATTCAGATTTCAAAGATGAATCTAATGCTTATAACCGTAAAGTTACATTAAGTGTAAAATTAAATAACCTAAATCTTAATGAAGCACAACAGAAGAAATTCAAAATTCTAGCAGGTAATAAATTCAATTTCAAGAATGATGAATTTAGGATCAGAACTGATATGTATCCTGAAGCAGCACAAAATGCTCGTGAATTAACTATAAAGTTTGAAAGATTGCTTAAAGAGTCAAAGGATTTGAGTGATGATTTTAGTGACATTCCATTAGATACTCGTCATATGAAGTATAAAACAAATACATATGGGTATCCAGATGAATGGAAAAGACCTCAAGATGCTCCAATTGGAACTCATGATGTTGTAAGGAAGTTATTACAAAAAGAAATAGAGAGTAAAGATGAAGAGTATGAGAAGAAATTTTTACCATGAAGACGGAGATGAAGTTATAAAAGCAGGTTAGCTATTTTTATATAGACAAGATAAGATTGAACTTATCTTCATGTACATATACATTAATGAAGGCTCATTAGAAGGAAATTTAAGAATTGGGATTTTTATGTAGAAGTCCGAAGAAGAGAGAAAAGACGGAGTGGGGAAGGACTTGAGGTTTTTGAAGTACAATGACTTTTTGTACTGAAAGCTTAGGAGCTGAAAGTGTCCTATTAAGCTGAATTTCTGTTTTAAATCTATGTTACTCTATGAAATGGTCTACAAAGTTGACTTTCAATGGACTGTTAGCAATGTCGTCACGAAATATCATTCATTAGAACCAATGCATTGACTACGCTTTAGTTTCCGCCTATAACCATAATATACATACAAAAGCTTTCAAGATCTCCTAAAGTCCCCCATAATCTCACAATGCTCTCCCTTTCACCTTGATAACTAAGAATCCGCTACTCTCAATACCTTTTTACCTGTATATCATAATTACACAAAACTAAACATCATCTCACTAAACGACCATACAAGAACGGAACCATACATACATCAACATCAACATAATCATCTTATACTTATAAAGCCCCCTTATAACCATATTTCATAATCCCATACTCACCTAATTAAACAAACATTCAAAATTACAAAAAACTCATGATCAAATGGCAAAAGCTTCAACTATATTAGATGACATAATCAATGAATTACAATTGAATTATGATTCATCAGTTGGTTTATTGGATGGTGATACAATTCGGGAAATACCGAATTTAAATAAGCTTCTAAATTTAAGTAAGTTGTTTTCAAACTTAAAAAGATCTTTAAATGAATTAGAGCTTGTTGATAATGAACAACTTGAAGAATTAGAGAAACTGAAAGAAGGAGCATTAGGAGATTCTATTAAAGAAGAAGGTGAAGAAGACATTGAGAAGTCGCAGAGTCAATCCAAAGAGAAGAAACGACATTATGATAATGATGAGAATTTAGATTCAACTCATGATATAAAAAGACATAAATCAGGTGACGATGACGAACTGAAAGAAATTCCACCACCAGTTCAAATTGGTTCTTTCACCCAATCAAATGATACAAGACTCAAAAATCCAAAATCTGAATTCGTATCATCACAAACTCTTAGTTCATCAGCTATAAACGAATTAGGATTATTCTCTGAAGAGAATAATGGGTTTGAAACTCAAGGTAAAGAATACTTGAAAAAGAAATATGGAGTTGCTTCATACCCAGAAAATGATCTTTTAGATATGTTACCAGGAGAAATACCTGATATTGATTTTTCAAAATCCAAACCACCAACAAATCAAATACAGTTTACGACATTTCAATCATATATAGAATCATATTTCCGTCCATATAATGAAGATGATTTAAAATTTTTACATGAATCTAGTTTAATACCACCAGGAGTTGATTCTAAGACTTATGATCCAAACATAACACCATTTATAATACCAAGATTAGGTATGTTTTATGCTGATTCTTGGAATGAGGAAGATTCCAATTTGGGTGCAAAATTGAATTCACCAGGGTTTAATATACCAACTTTAGAGACATTTAAAGCAAAAGGATCTATTGAATATTTAAATGATGACAAATTATATACTGAAGATATATCATGTGGTCCATTATCAAGTAGACTTTTGTCAGCTATTTTAAGTGCTCATGAAGGTAAAGATAATGAAGAGTATGAAAAGATACCTGAACCAATAGAATCTTTAGATGATGAGAATATTGCAACACAATTATCTGAAACTATAACAGTTTCAAGTGAGGTTAATGATTTCAATTCTTTAGAAGAAAGATTGAAGAGAGAGTTGAAGTATATAGGTATATTTATGAATCTTTCAAATGATAAGTCATCGAAAAAATTTAACGGTAATATTATTGATAATGAAGATTGGATAATGAATAAAGAAGATGATGAAGTTTGTGCTGAAATTAGATTATTACAAACTGAATTAAAGGAAGCAACTAGTATGAATAGAAGACATAGAAAAAAATTAATACCTATAGTTGAAGAACAATTAGCATGGCAAGAATATTCCAGTATATTAGAAGATTTAGATAAACAAGTTGATCAAGCATATTTGAAGAGGTTAAAGGCTAAAAACAAAAAGAAGAAAGTTGAAGTTACTCCAGCTCAACAACAAGCAGCAAATATTGGTTTAAGAGGTTTGTTGGATAAGAGAAAGAGATGGATAGGAAATATTGGTAAGTTGTTTAAAGCGGGAGAATTGATGAAGAGAGTACCAAAGGAGAGTATTTTGGCTGATGGAGATGAGGATATAGAGGAGGTGATTGATGATGGGGAGAATATTGGTGGGTATGAGAGGAGGGAGGAGAGCTAGTACTGAGCGTAGCGAAGTACCATGAGGGCTCATAGGTCATTAATGAATTTTTATAGGCTTCTACTCAATTATGGCTGACAAGTCTGGCTTTCCTTCTTTGAAACGACGTATCAAGAGCTTAATACAGCTAGTCTGTATTGAAATAAAGTTTGATACCGGGAAGGGCTAATGGGGTTTTTCAGCCAGCACAACCACCATCGATCAAACTTACCCATTTCCACACTTCAATATCTTCCTGCTGGTTATCAAATCACCGTAAAAGATGTAGAATAGATGTTCGATTGTAATATAAATAGTCAGTCAAAGAAAAATTACGATGTAGAGTAAAGGATGAAGAATCTAGATGCCACCTTCGCTTAAACTGGTTTAAAATGTTGTATTCGTCTATTTACAAAATGAACTAGGGTATCTGATTAGTTGTGTGGGAATGTGTGTTGTATATCATGGACCACGTTTGGAACAAGATGAAACTTGAGGGTTTGGTATTGGTGACTTGAACGAATCCAGTCAAATAAATTAGGTTGATATTTTGATATTAAATCTATGTTAGCACAAGTAAAGCAACTTTAGCTAATTAGAATTTGATGATGACATATCTAATATTTTATACGATACTAGATTTATGATTCAATCATAGGAACGTAATCAAATATTCTATCAACAGCTTTCTAAACACTGTATTGCTCAGTCTGGTCTTTTATTTTCATCGCTCAATTCAATCCTTTTCTGATATATTCTAAAGATGGTAATGTCACTAAATTACCAACACCAGCTAAAGAAATCGGTTTATTTTTCAATCTTTCATTTGCCCATCTAACAACTTCATCTTTATTTATCAGTTCTACTCTTTGAAAGACTTCTTCTGGTGATAATCTAAAACCAGAATTGACTAATTGTCTTCCGATATCTTCAGCTATAGCAGTTGAATCATCAAGTGCTAAAACTAAAGAAGCTTTGAGTTGAGCTTTTGATCTTTCAACTTCTTCTTCGGTTATATCTCCATTTTTAATTCTTGTCCATTCTTTTAAAACACCATCGATAAATAATTTGAGGTTTGCATCTTTATCAGCAGTGAAATAAACTCCCATAAGACCAGTATCAGCATAAGAAGTGGTGTAAGCCATAAAACTATTTGCAATTGGACCACCATTTAAACCTGTACTTGCAGTTATAGCTAAAGGACTTGGACTATTTGAACCAGTACCTATTGATCTATCCCAAGTGCCAATAATACCATTTGCAACTGAAGCAGTAAAAAAGTCAGATGATGACCAACTTTCTCCTTCAACTGCCAAAGCAATATAAGAATTAGGTAATTTATAATCTTGAATTCTAACTTCATCACCATAAAAAACTGGTATATTATCACCATGACTAAAAGGTACTTGACTTTTTTCAATATGAGAAAAGTGCTTTGTTGCAAGATTTACTAAATTTTCATGATCAACATTTCCAGTTCCAATTAAAGCCATACGATCACCTCTATAATTTGTTGAAATATAATCAACAAGATCTTTTCTTGAAATCGTTTTGATAATACTACGAGGTCCTAATATAGTTCTACCTAAATCTTGATCTTTATAAGCAACAGAATGAAGATGATCAAATACAACTTCATCATACATTTTATCAACTTCATCAGATTCTTGAAGTATAACACTACGTTCATTTTCTATAGCAGATGGTTCCAAGCGTGATCTTGTTAATAAATCAGCTAAAATATCAACATTTTGTTCAAGATCCTTTGCAAGACATTTTGTATAATAAACAGTATTCTCTCTTGAAGTATAAGCATTTATTTGGGAACCAAGATTTTCTATTTCAAGTTCAAGAGAATGTTGAGATCTTTGTTTTGTTCCTTTGAATGCTAGATGTTCTAAGAAATGAGCAGTACCACTTGATTTTGTTGAATCAGCTCTTGAACCAGCATTAATCCACATACCAACCGTTGCAGTTTTTGTACCTGGCATTGATTCTGAAGCTATTGTTAAACCATTTAGAAGTTTTGTTGTTTTGAATTGTGGAATATGAGGGGTATGAAATGATCTTATAGATTTTAACATGGAGATGGTAGTGGTGGCAATGAGATGAGAAGTAAGATAATGATGTCGCAGTATTGTAATGTCGTGATGTCGTAAAAAATATATAGATATCGTTTTGATCTACCCCAAACCTACTACGTTTGTTCGTTCGCCAAACTTATATTACTCTACTTATGACATTAATGCAATGAGTTAAAACCTCTATAAAACAACAGATACTCTTTTATCTTCCACTCCCATCTCCCCTATATCTCAATTCTTGGAGTATCTTTATGTTCAATGTATTCTAATTCAAATAAACTAATTTTTAAAGGATCATCTAACTTAACATTCTCACTTATAAAATCTTCATAACCAACATCTTGTCTTAAATTTTCAACAGGTCTATCTCTTGATCCGACTTCTGTATTCTCAACTAGATAACACATCTCGATTTCATGTAATGATGTATAATTCTTTGATAAACTATATTCAGTCAATATCAATTCATTTCCTTTTAGAAGTTCATAGACTTCTTCATCATCCATATCCAAAACCAACTTCATCAACTTATCTTTTGATTTTTTCCACTGATTGAATAAATCTGGTACTTTAAAATCATTATCATCAAATACCTTTATCAAATCATCATCTCTGATCCAAAGATTTAGTTTTGGTACAAAGTGCCAATCAGCATATTCAGGTTTTGATATCCCATTTGGATATTCAAATAAAAGTCTATTTATAATTTCATTTGGTATATAAACTGGTACACCATTAAGTGTTGAGGTCTTTAAAGGTGATAACTGATCAAAGTGATAAAAATGCTTTCTTCTATCATTATAAACCGGGAGGTTAATATCAATGATATTCTGTTCTATAAATTCTTTTGGGACTTCAACATGACCATTTGCTAAACCTGTAATATCAATATAAAACCCAGTATCAACATCTATAAATCTTGCATCTATATGATTTGCTGATCTTGAGATGTCTCTATTATGAATATATGTACCAATATCAATAAGATATTTACCAAAACCTTCATTTGGATCTTCGATAACTAATGTCTGATTATATAATTCACCCAATCTTGCTAATTCTTTAATTGGCATTTGTATATCTAAATCATTATCAAATGGAAACATAAATCCATTCCAATACCAACTTAATAATGGTCCATGCATAATCCAACTTATAAATCCTTTTTCATAACTAAATTGGAACCAATTTCTTAACATCCTTTCAAGTATTATATTTGTTCTCTTTGTCAAATCTTGTTGATTCCAATTTTCATAATGATAATTTTGTGCCCCATCAAAAAATCTCCAATCATAATGAAATCCTCTATCACCACCAATATTATTTGGATCATTCCATTCTAATGTTGCTTGTTTGAAATATGTATCTTCAGTATGAGTTGTTCTTTCATATGATAGTTTTAATGATTCTAAATATTTATGATCATTATGACTAATTGGTTGATATAATTCAATTTGATCTTTGAGATAATCTTGAGAATATTCAAAAGAATCAGGTGAAAGTTCAACTAATGCTTTCATTTCAAGATTTGGAGTGGTTTCATTACTAAAACTTGATTTGAATTTTTCAAATTCTTCTTTAACATCGATTTCGATATCTCCTTTTATATATGGTATACCATTATCCTTAACAAATTTTTCCATAAATCCAGTCTTTATAAATTTCTTTTGATAACTAACATTCTCATCAACTTCAAATTCATAACTATTACCTTCTCTATTTAAAAATAGCAATTTGAATGGATTTGTCATATATGTAAATAAATATGTTTTCGCTTGTAACAATCTAATTTCATGTAATGCTCTTGGTTCACTATAATCATAAGTTAACTGACCAGGTAATTGCTCATTAGATTCAAATCCTAAATTCTTAAGATCTTCTTTTGTATAATCAGAATTATCAGCACATTTGATTCTTGATTTATGATCTGTATTCTTAACATCTGATTTACTTTTGATATATAAACAATTTTTACGATCTTTTAAATTAGTGGAAAGATCTTCATTTAAGTATCTTAAATCTATCCAATCTTGCCAATTAAAGGGTAATTTTGATGTATCTTTGATATTTCTTATATATGAGAAATAAAGACTTAATGTCAATCTTGGATCATAGAAAATTTCATTTTGATTTATCCAAGCAGATTTTTCTTTTGAATTTGAAAAAAACAACTTTGGATTGATTTTTAGTTTACTTGATACTTTTGGTTCGATTTTTTCTCTATGTTCATTGACCAATTTATCAATTTCTGCTTGAAAATTCATCTCATCACTGAAAAATTGCTGTAATTTTGAATCATTTATTTCATACTTGAAAGAATATAGAATAAAATTTAATGTATTCAATATAAAGATTAAAAGAAGAAATCTTCTAATCCAAATTGACTTTATCATAACAAGTTACTATAGACGTTGATGAGCGAGATGACTATGTTAAGTATACATAGTCCAAGGCTTCATGATTATTATACATAAAATATGTATAATGTATGATTATATACAAATCAATCACTCTAATCTTGCATAAACATCCAAATAATCAACTGTATAAAGGGTTTTAAATCTGTATTCATTAAGGTACTTACTTAATTTGTAATATTTTTTATGAAATCATTTTTGAATTTTATGTAAAGAGTTATATATCGTGTGATGAATTGATCTATCCGAGATTAAAAAAAAAGTTTAAAGTTAATTCAATAAGTCATTTGATATCTTTGATACTCTTTTATATTTGACTTGAGGACAAGTTCATCTTTCATAAATTCTCTCTTTTGCCATATTTTTTACCTCCACTATTTCCTCCTCCACTGTTTCCTCCACTATCTCCACCACCATTCTAATCTTCAGGAAATTTTATATCCTCATCCTATAACCTGCTTAATCTCAATAACCACAGCAATCTTTATGTAGAGATTCCTGTATCTGGTACTTTAAACACCCTACAGTTTTTCTTACAATTGTTAAAAAAGTTATATCCACTCCATTACCTTCACCCTACCTCTAATAGTAAATGGTTATATAACGCGCAATTATTTACACATTTTATCTAACGCGTATTTTATAATTTGAATTCTATGATATCTTTTTAAATTGCTTTTACGAGATTTAGAAAAACTATGTAAATTCGCGATATGTTGATATTGAAATGTCGCAATAATGAAACAAATCGCGACATTTTTAATACATTACACATTTAGATCTCAATCTGACAGTAGAATTAAAACAATCAAACATACAAAAATTTACCGAAAAAGAAATCACATTTAGGATTTCAATTTTTTTGACTTCTTTTTTTTCTCAATTTCAATCTCAATTTTTAATTTTGAAGATTCATATTTTACTACTTACTTCCAAATTGAGTAATCTATATTATTACACAAAACCTAATGTTCAGGGTCTCTCATATTCAACTCCAACTTGACTTTCAACTACTTCATTATCACTTCAATACACACAAAATCAATGAATGGAAATGGTTCAACTGATGAATCTTCACGATTGAAAGAGTCTCCTTTTATAAGTGATACACAAGCAACAAATCCAAAACAATTATTAAATGCTTATATCTATGATTTTCTTGTAAAACTGAGTCTTTCACAAACCGCTAAATCTTTTGTAAGTGAAGCTGACATACCATCCAATGAAAGCTTAAGTTCAAGCTCATCACAAAAATCAAAACTTTCACCAATTTCTCCAAAAAGTTCAATTATAGGTTTAAGTATGGATGCTGGCATCCTTGATTTACCTCGACTGGAAATGGTTATGGATGCTCCAGATGGATTTTTATATGAATGGTGGTCAGTATTTTGGGATGTATTTCAAGCAAAATACTTTTCCAAATCTTCTGGGAGTGAACTTGCTTTACAATATTATCAATTACAATTACTAGAAAAGAGACAACAAAATGAATTCAATGGTTTAGATAATTTAGATGAAAAACCATTTCATCAAAACCAAGTACCTGTATCAAATCCTCATGTTTTAGATCCAAATCAACCAAATTATTCTGCTTTTTTAAGACAAAATTCTCCAATGAGTAATAGACAATTTCAACAAGGAAGCTCAGGAATAATTGGAAATGTTGGTACACCTGGGGTTGGTGGTATTGGTCCTGTTGGTCCTGGTACAATAAATCCTGTTGGTGTTGGAATAGGTGCAAATAATGGTCCTATTGTCCCTGGAAATGCTGTACTCCCACCCGGTGCAACTCCAAGAAAACGTCGTTATCAAACTTTCCCAAATAAATATCAACAACAAGCACAAACTCAAATGAATAATCTTCGTCAAAGAGCTTCTGCTGGTCTGCCATCATCAACTCCTTCAACAAGAAATCAACCAAATATAAATAATGAAATGAGATCAAGTATTAATAGTGAAGGTAGTAATTTGAATAATCAATCTAATGGTACAAATGGCTCTTCAAATCAACAAACATCAGGGAATTCTCCTTATAATCGTCAACGTAATAGTGTTAGTTCTCCACAACCACAAAATTCTCCACAACCTCAAAGAGAATTCGAACATCCAAGACGTAATGTAAATGCTTTACAAGACTATCAAATGCAATTGATGTTACTCGAACAACAAAATAAAAAAAGACTTGATATTGCAAGAAGTAATGGTGTTGATCTACCTAATACAGCACCAAATGAATTACATCAACAACATACTCCGGTTGCAAATTCCCCAGCTGTTAGACCTCAAAATTCTTTAAAGAAAAAGAAAGATCCACCAGCAAAACGTTCAAGAAAATCAAGTTTAAGTAATGCTGTTAAACCCTCTGGTGGTCAAACTTCATCAGCACCAACACCAAATAACGTCAAAAAGGAATTATCTACACCATTAACTCCAGCCTCAGAGTCATTTGCTGAAAGTAAAAGGAAAAAAGTAGACTCCCCTAAAAAGAATAAAAAGACAGCTATAAAAGAAGATAAAGAAGAGAAAAAACCAGACGTAGAAGATCCTTTAAATATGACGTTTCAACCAAACGATAATTTGTTTTCAGTTGAAATTTTGGGAGAGAATAATGGTGGTGAACTGAATACATTTTTAGATCCTGGTAGTGGTAGATTAGGTGATCTTGATTTTGACTTCAACTCATTATTAGATTCTGGTGATTCTGGATTGAAAGATGGTTTAGGGAGCTTTAATTGGTCAAATGTCGATGGGATATATGGGGGGGGAATAAGATTAGGCTACATATCAGGAACTTGACACACGGCTTCAAGATATCCAAATTTATTTATTTCTACCTTTGATAATTCTTTTTCGTTAATCTTTGTATATTGATTGTATTATAATGGACGTTACACATTTATGAAAGTATGAAGGGGCAATAGATATTCATGATAGAGCCGGTTGTGTTCAGCTTTGGATGGAGTATTGAAGTCTAACGTGTGTGTTGTACCTAGAGTGTAGTCTTCTAATTGGTCAACAGGTTTTCACGTCTTCAGCGTTGAAGAAATACACATGAGTAAAGCTCATTGGCAAATACTCTAAGAAACTCATGGATAGGAGCTTTGCCTAATTAAAATTGACCTTTTCAAACTCATAAGCTTGAAAGTAACATACAAGTACATTACTCCTCCTTCTTCTGAATCTTCTTCTTCTCTTCCTCTACCTTCTCCATCTCTTCTCCCTCTTCAAACCAAATAGCTTCATTTCTAAAAACTCCAAACAAAACCCCAAATAAAATCATCACCAATAATCCAGAACTTATATTCGTTGAAGGAAATACATTCCAACACCATTCATGACATAACCAAATACCTAAACAGATCCAATTATTCCAACCAGTATAAAATAATAAACCAGGTAATTGCCAACAATACCATGAAAGAAATTGGTAATGCAATGATCTTGAGAATAAAACACCAATCAAATTTGAAATTGAAAGAGTTAAGAATATAAGTTTTGGTCCTTGAATTGGATTCAAAAAAAGATTTGAGCCATGGACTGTAGATTTCAATCTAAAAGCATCGAATATCAACTCTTTGAATGACTTCTTTATGATCTTTTTGTTGAGAAATCTACCAAATATAAATATAAACAAAGCAAGTAAATGACAAGTTAGTAATCCTTTACTAAACCATTGACTTGAAAAGATTTCTTCCGTCAAAAATCTCCAATTTACTGTCCATTTATATAAAAATTGTCTTTTAAAATTGAAAGCTTGATTTATATAGTTCCATCTTATTTGTGAAGCAATATCATCATTAAACAATGGTAATAAAAACTTCCAACCCATACAAATTTGAATAATAGGAAGTATTACCAAGACTCCAAACACCTTGATTAAGTTCTCTCCACTCAAAAAATATATAACTATAAGAAATCCTGGTAAATATAATAAAGCATTCATCTTTATCGATATTGCAATACTAAATAAATCACTTGCAATCAAAAGAAGAAAGTAGCCATAACTCTTGTATAAATAACAACTCTGTTGAAGTATTAATATAACTCCAATCATACAAATGGTTGTAAAACAATCATTAAATAATCTTAAAACGTAAATAGACACAAGTCTTTTAGAGAGAATTAGAAGGTATAATGGCCATGGCGGGAAGTTTGGACACATAGTATAAATAATACTACTTAGACCAACGCTAAATGTTAGCATATAACCAAATATTGCTTGCACAAAGCTAAGATCTTTACCTTCATCACTAATCAGACTTAAAAATTGATAAATTGAAACAAAACCACCAGGATAAACAATTGGACCTGAATCTCCATATATCTCTAAGTAATCAATTTCACCTTCATTGATAAGAGAAATTTGTTGTATATAAGTTTTGAAATCAATCTCAGTATATGGTACTTTAGCGATAACAAGTTTACATAAAATAGATGTTGATATAAAGAGTAACGGTATTATAATTCGTTTGTAAAATGGATTATATATCAATGCCTTGGTGCCTTGAAATATGTCTTTTAAGACGTTTTTAAAGGTCAATTGTGGAAGATCCGACATGTGTTGATCTGGTTTATAATGGTGATTTTGTAGTGCGCGAAGTCTGGCTTTGAGATGAGATGAGGTGTTGATTAAGGGTGTAATGAGCTTTGTCAAGTGACGTATTACTTCTTTTTAAAAAATTATGTTCTTTATACACTTATAAAAGAGCCTCTTTACCCCTATATAGTCACCTTTGACTTCTTCTTAAATGACCTTATAACGTCTCTTCTTCTTCTTTTACATTCTCTCTGTAATTCACCTCTCTTACTCCAAAACCATTTTTCATAAGGAGTTTCTTCTTCTTTATTTATTATCCCATCTTCTTCCGTTCCTGGTAATTTTACGGTTTCATTCCCAACTTTTGCTAATTGAGTTTGTGATGCTAAAAATGGTGAATCATCATGTTGCCAAAATAACCCAAATTGTTTCTTTTGAGGTACAATGTCAGATTTAGCTAACTCTATTTGTTTTGACTTGATTTGTTTGAGTAGTTTTTCTTGTTCTTTCAATGTTGTTATATTTTCCTCTTCAACTTCTTCGATATCGTCATCATCAGATAATGCTAATTTGAAACCTCCATTAGCTGGAGCAAAAAGACTTCTCAATTGTTCAGTGTTTGAAGTAGAGGGATTGGGGTTTGAGGGAGAGGTGAAGGAGACTTTTGGGTCTGATTTTGAGTCTGAGTCTGAATCTGAATCTGAATCTGAGTCTGAGTCTGAGTCTGAGTCTGAATCTGAATCTGAACCTGAATCTGAATCTGAATCTGAGTTTGAATCTGAAGCTGAGTCTGAGTCTGAGTTTGAGTCTGAGTCTACTTCAGACTCTTTTTCATTACCTACACCCTGGGATTTGTTTTCTTTGGTAGTTTCTTCCTTCGCTCTGGATTCTGAATCCTCTGACTCTGACTCTTCTGACTCCTCTGATTCTTCTGATTCTACACTCTCTGATATTTCTGACTCTTTTGACTCTTTCGACTTCTCTAACTCCTCTGGTTCCTCTGAATTCAATTCATCTTCTTTCGAGCCTATCAATGCATCCTTCTCTATTTCCTCATTAGATTCCATTCCAACCTCTTCAATACCCTTATCAAAAGAATTCACCTTTTCAGAATCATCCCCCTCTATCATTCCTTGATCTCTCGCCTCAGCTAAATCAAATGAACTAGCCGTTGTCAGCTCATCACTACTTTCTCCTTTATCAATCTCTCCTCCTTCTTCTAAACCCAAAAAGCTGCCATCATCCTTTTCCGCATTCTGCAACAAATCATCTAAATCATCATCGCTTTCATCGTAATACACCTCTTTGATAGGTTCAAATTCTTTATCCTTGTACATTTCGATAACTTTTTGTGCTTCTAAAGTATCAATTCCTTCTTCCTCATCCTCATCTTCACCAACTCTACCTTCAATCTCATAATCAATTCTTACTGCTTTACGACGTCCCTTATTATCAACTGTGAATTCATCAACAGTTTCCTCCTCAACTTCAATTGGTTTATCAAAATCAAAATTCTGTAAGAAATTTGCAAGTACTGAAGTTGTTTTATTGACTTCTGGTTCTACTGACTCTTCGTCGATTACCTCTTCTTCAACCTCTTTGGTCTTCTCTCTGTTCATCCTTTCTAGAACATGGCCATTACCTGAAATCCATTCACCATTTTTATATTCCCAACTTAGATCTCCAATAGTTTTGTCTTTACTGATACCCCACAACTTTGTCTTGAAGCTTTTGAGATTCTTTAATTCTCCATTTATAAGAACTCGAAAACTTTGATTACTCAATGTTTTCCTTTTTGTTATCCTATAACGTCCTTTAACTATCATACCATCACCAGATAACCAATGGAATTTTTGTTTCTCCAAAAGTTGTTTAGAAAGTAATGATCCATAAGACTTTTTACCTATAATAGCAGAATTTGTTGGAGTTTGACCAAGTTTAACTACTTTTGGTTTGGACGATTTAAGATATCCATCACCAAAATTAGTATTTACGATTGATTTTGTACAACAATTTCTTTTCAAACTGGTAGTTTCTTCTTCTAACCGTTCAGATCTTCCTTTGAATGTAAGGTCTTGTCTTACTCTATCATGTTTCTTTGTATCTGGTCTTCTTGAATCTTTTAACCAATTTTCTTTATGACTTGGTTTTGCAACTTCTATTATTAGTTTCATACCCATGAATTGAATTCCATGAAGAGACTTTTTAAGACTTTTAAGTTTATCTTTCTCTAATTGAACAGATATATAACCAAACTTGTGATCATCGACTGGCTTTGATTTTATCTCGATTGGGTTTATGATTGTACCAAATTTTTCAATTCTTTTCGTAAGCTGTTGAATATTCAGAGCAAGATTATTTGAGATGTTCCCAATATATAGTCTTGTATCTTCCATTTGAGAGTGCTGAGGTAGTTTTGTCGATTATAAGATGTGCTTGATTAAGCTTGAGATGAGGTCTACAGTTTATATACACAACTTTAAGTATAAGTGTTGATCTCGCGATGAGTATGGAGAAAGTCATAAATGTATGGGAAGATCTATTTGATGAATTTAGAGGACAGAAGAGGGTAAGAGATGTCTATAGTGATGAGAAGGATGAATTGAGTTCTGGTGAGAGAATTCTACCTTCTAATGATATTATTGGAGGTGAGGTTGAATTACTGGTTAGTTCAAAATTACAAGGATTGATTGAAAATTGTAAAGATAAAGAAGAGATAGAAAGCGAAATTAGAAATCTAATGGCTGAATGCTTTTGGAAAGGTTTTTATAGAGGTGTTAGAGTTGAATGAGTTTGTAAGGAGAGAGGGCTGTCTAATTGAGATTAGTTTCTCAAGACTTATGAGAAAGGCGATTTCAACCCCAAAGAGGCTTGAATGATGATGGTAGGTATTATTAGGCTAATGAAATCGGCGTCCTTATTTTCAAAGCAAGTTTTTCTCTATATTCAACGCACTCAGATGGAAACACTTGGCTATCTCTAGTCAACGCTTAGCCTACACTAAATGCATTTAGCTCCACCACTTCCAATAAAGAGAGATATTTCTAGCTGTAACTAAACTTCCACTCATATTCAGTAACATAAAATAGATTTTTGCAATATTTACAAAATTTCAAATAAATCAAGGCTAGACACTCCTCCTACCTCTCTACAATTTCTATACCTACTTCCTACATCCCTGTTTTTAATCTTAATATAAATATATTGATTTAGATTACAAAAAAATCCCAACAATACTTCTCTCCTTCTACTCTCAAGTAGCCTTCCATAAATCAATTAATCCCATTATACTTGTAATTGAACCAGCTAAACCAACATCTCCTTCAGTAAAATGTAAATAGTTCAAACTGTTTAAAGCAACAAAACTATCTAAAGCATCCCAAATCAATTTTCTTTTAGCAGAGTATAATTTATCATAAACAGCAACTTTATCAACTTTTTCATCATTCAATTTTGCTGTATTGATTTGAATGGTTCTTAATGAATTAATAAGACCAGCTACTAAACCTAATAACCAAAATCTTGAAGCCCAAGTTGAAATATTTGAAAATCTCTTCTTGGATACAACTCCTAACAATTGAGTGAAAATTACTCCATCTAAAGTCAAATATCCAGCATATCCCAAATTTCTTATGATTGTGGTTTGTTGTAATACTGGATCAATTAATTTATTATCAAATGTCTTTGCTGCAGTTTGTAAATGATTCAAAGGTTTAAGGAATCTCATACCTTTTCTTAAAAATGTAACATTTGATTTCAATTCTTTGAACAATTGGACGGATTCAATTGAAAATCCTTGTCTGTGGAGGTAAAATGTAAGGAATCTTGATAAGTAAGCTACTAATCTAAATGATTTTTCTCTCTTTGGAGTTGTATCAAGAAACTTGATTAATTTGGAGAGTGTTGGATGATAAATTAAAGTATCGGCAACCATTATATTGAGGTTTGATTTTAGTAAAGTCTGGTAAAGTTTAAGGTATGGGTTAAGGAAGGACTTGAAGTATTTATATGTTTTTAAAAAGCCGAGGTGTGGGGGTGGATAACCGGAGGTGTGTATATAATTAGGGTAGCAATTAGACAAGTTTTGTTCCAATTGAGAGTGATAGAGTTGTAATTTGTGCAATACACGATTATGATAAGGGTAGCTTCATATGAGATTGATAGCCACAGTTAAGATGCTTTTAATGATTTCTTGGTGAAATTTGAAGCGGCGGTTAAATTAGAGTTTGAATGAGGTTGGGAGGGTTATGTTTGTTTGGTAATTTTAACTCAATTTGAAATGTCCTAATGTCGGTTTCTTCTCTCACTACTCATCTCATCATCTCTCTCTCATTCCCCATACTAAATTTTTCAATTTCGCGTAGATTACATAAGCAGATCAAAACATTCATTCTAAATCATAAACATCCAAAATAAACATCATCATGGATAAAAAGGGTATACTTAAAATAGATGAAGAGAATAAAACCCTTCCTATCAATTTTCAGCCTCTTAATGATCATCCTGGTAAAAGTTATCGTAGAAGAGTTTCATTTGCTCCTGAAGTAACATTACATAAATTTGATTTTATACCACAATATGTTAGTTCACAAGATCCTTTACCAAGTCTGGATATACCAACAAGTGAAGATGATGAAGAGATGGGTGGAGTCGAGCCTATTATTGGGGGTGAAATTGAAGGTAGGAAAGATTTTGATATTGAACTACGAAGAGATGAGGAAAGAAGTGATGATGAAGAGGATATGGAATTTACTGATCAAATACTGATGAGAAGAAGTCAGGAAGAAGGGGAGGAAAAGGGAGTTGGGGGAGGAAAAGATGTATCTGGTAATACAGAGACAGATACAAAAGTTGGTGAGAATACTGAGACAACCATTGAGACAACACTTCAAGTCAAAAACCAAATCCAACCACAAATCTCAGAACCAGAACCACTCGAGGATGATATGGAGTTAACAACTCAAATTACGTCAAAACTTGAAACTGATATAGAAGGAGAAGAAATGGAACTTACAACACAACTTCCTCAAAAGACACTATCAAATGATTTTGAAAAAGTTAGATATTTCTCTCCAGAGAGATTAAAGCATACAAGTTCAAAGGCAGAAGAGTTACCTAATGAAGATGACATGGAACTTACAGCTCAATTTAATTTGATACCTGGAGATTTTGAAACTGATCAGCCAAATGAAGAAACTATTGAACTTACAACTCAAGTTGGAAGTATTCATGAAGATGATAGGGAAGTAATTAGAGAGGAGGTACGAGAAGTGGTTGAATATAAAGAAGAAGAACAGAAAGAGGAAAGTATCGGACAGTCCGAAGAACAGTCCGAAGAACAGTCCGAAGAACAGTCCGAAGAAAAGTCCGAAGAAAAGTCTCTGCAAAAAGTCCAAGAAACCAAGTCTCTGCAAGAAGCTCAAAAAGATGGTATTCTAGATGAAGAGCAAACTATGGAACTCACAAAAGTATTACCCTCAATAATCGAAAAACCACAATTAGTTAACATTGAAGATGATGACACTAATGAGATTATGATTGAAAAAGAGACTTCAATGGATAAACCTGAGGTGATGGAAGAAACCCCTATAGAGGATACAACACTCCAACCATCTTCTCAAATGATACTAACCCAAACAACCGATACAATAATTGAACTTAAAAGACCGAATGAAGATTCTGAAGATCAATCAACTAAGAAAACCAAATTTGAAACCACAACAATACCTTTAGCTGATGTTACGAATGAATCCTTTGATGAGGATTTCAATACATCTTATGAAGCAGTTTCAATAAATGATTTCTTTAAAGACATAAGTATCAAATTTTATGATGATTTAGATATTGGAAAGAGTCTTAGGATTTCATTTAATGATGAGAATAGTAATAGAGCCTTAGAGGATTATATAAAAGCTTGTGGTAGGCTACCTTTATTGGAACTCTATGATTTTAGTTGTAAAGAGCTAATGAAGAATATTCAAGATGGGAAAAAGTTATTTGACGAGTTTAATGAGTCTACCATTGCAAGTAATCCAAAGATATTTCGTCAATATTATTCTTCATCACCAAATGATCAACTTGGTTTAAAAGTTGAATTCCAATTAATGAAGGATTATAATCGACAACAAGCTAAAGGAGTTTGGTATAAGTGGAGGACACAAATGACACAGAGTTTGTTGGAGAGTTTGAAACTTAAGACCGAAGCTCTTGAAATGGATAGATCAGGTATAAAGTCGAATTTGGCTATAATAGAAAGGATATATGCGATTGTAGAATTAAAGTATCAAAGTTTAAGGAAAAGAGTTGAGAACTTTAGGAAGATAAAAGGAGAATTGGAGGGAAGTGATGAAGGAGAAAGGAAGATATTAATTGATGATCTTCATCAATTTCATACTCAATTAGGTATGATTAAAGAGAATGAAAAGGAAACCCAAATACGACTTGATGAGATAAATGAATTGATTAAAGAGAATGGGAAAGAACTTTTGAAGTTAACTAGAGAAGTGGATGAGAATGAAAAGTTTCTTAATGCTAATAAAACTTATGATGATGACGAATTGGAGTTGATAATGTTAAAATACAAAGTTTTGTTAAAAGTAAGTAAGATGGAGTTTAAAAAGGTTGATAGAGGAAAATTGTTTTGGTTATATGAGAATAATGTTGAAGTTGAGATGGACCATAAAGAAAATCTGGTTAAATTTTGGTGGGATGGTGGTGACAAAACACTTGAAGAGAGGATCTTAAAGAGGCAATTCGAAAAGGAATGGAGATCAACTCCAATTGTAAAAGCATGGGAGGAATTTTTGAAAAGATGGAAAGTTATAAGAAGTACTGTTGATGAGATTAAAAAGTTAGCTATAAAACTTCCAATTAATTTGCCTGAAGGAGATGACGTCGTATTGAATTGTCGATATTATAATGATAAATTGAGATTTAGAGTTGATTTTGACATCGAGGTTGAATTCGAAGAGGAGGTTAAGGTAATTGTAAAGAACGGAAAGGTGAGATTTTATAATGAAGTTGTTGATAAAGAGGAAGTTTTGAGGTGTATCGAAGGAGATATAGAAAAGAATGAAATCTTGACTGGGATTTTATTAGGAGGGTTGGAGTTGGATAATCAATAGATGACTTGTCTAAGAGCTAGCTTTCATCTCCAACTTCATTATCGCGACATCCTGTATATAACCATGGACAAAATTTTCCACTAAAATCAACTAATAAACCTCTAATCGTCACAAACCACTCCACTCCCTCTATTTCCCTCCAGAATGGAAGATCTTAATGATATTTCGTACTATCTTGGTGAATCAATTGAATCTATAGGAAATTTAGATGTACCATTAAAAGATGGACAAATTGTTAGTATTAATTTGATAGAAGAATTACCAGAAGATCCAAATGAATTGATAAGTTTTCTTAAAACAGAATCATGTCCACTTAAATATTGGATATCTATAAGTCAAGCATATGCTCAAAAGGATAAATTGAAAGAAAGTGAAGAGATCATAAAATCAGCAAAAGAAGAGAAATCAAAACAAGAAGGATTACAGAAAGAAGGACCACAGTCTCTTGAATCTCTTGATATATTCCAACTTTGGATTCATATTAAATATATTTCAAAAAGTCAGGATCGTGATTATCATCTTAAAACTGGATTTTCTATAGTTAATAAACTTCCAACATCATTACCTCAATTACTTGCAAAATCAGTTTTATATATATTTTCAGATCAAAATGAACAAGCCATTGAGATTTTCAATTCTATATTGAAAAAGAATCCGTCTAATGCTTTTGCTTTATTAGGTAAAGCATCTATCTTACTTAATAAATCAAAGGATTATCAAAATTCTTTGAAATTTTTCCAACAAGCTTTATTAATAAATCCATTAATAAAACCAGATCCTAGAATTGGTATTGGTTTGAACTTTTGGTTTCTTAAGGATGAAAAAATGGCTATAACAAGTTGGGAACGTTCATTAGAATTAGATCCAAATAATAAAAAGGCAAAGATTTTATTGACTCTTTGTAAGTTTAATAAGGTATTCAAAAGTTTAAGTGACGAAGAATTCAAATTGACCTATAAAACCTGTTTGGATGAATCAGTTGATTTATATAAATCAACTTCTGATTATGTAATCTTGATGGTATTAAGTGAATACTATTATATAAAAGGAAATTATAAACTTGTTGAACAAATTTGTAACAAGATCAATTCAATAAAATCTTTGGATTCCTATAAATTAACAAGATTTCAGTCCAATTTGTTATCTTCATCATCAACTTTATTAGGTAAGATTTCTTTCCATTTACATGATTTTACGAAATCTCAGAAATATTTCCATGAAGCCATCAAATATAGAGATACAAACTTATTAGCTAAGCTTGGATTAGGCTATTCTCAATTAAATCGTGGTAGTATTGAAGAGAGTATAATTACATTTGAATCTATCTACAAAACAAATCCAAAATGCTTACAAGTAAACTATAGTCTTGGAATTTTGTATTCAAATGAGAAATCCAGAAAGAAGAAAGAGTTGAGTATTGAATTTTTAGAACGTTACATTAGATTAGCAAAGAATGAGAATGAAGCTATAATATCAAATGCTTATTTAGTTTTAAGTAAATTACATGAATCAAAAGATTTAATAGTATCATTGAATTGGTTGAATAAAGTTGTTGAAACTAAGAAGGATGTTCCTATTGAAGTTTATAATAATTTAGGAGTTTTGGAAAGTTTGAAAGGTGATTTTAACCAAGCAAGTAAGAAATTTGAACTAGCTAATGAGAAATTTGAAAACATAAAAAGACAAGATTTGGACTCATTGAAATCCAGTCTTAATTTCAATTTAGCTAGATGTTTTGAATCCATAGATCAAGAGAAATCTATTAGATTATATGAAAATTTGTCAAATTATATACCAGGAAAATTAAGATTATTATTCTTGAATATCATCAAAGGATCGCCAAAATCAGAAATCAAAGAAGAATTGGAAATTTTACTTCAACAGAAATCTTCAAATCTTGAAATCCGGACATTTTATGGTTGGTTTATTAAGAATTTTGCAAAGAAATTAAATATAAAACCAGATTTTGAAACCAACCATCAAAAGCAAACTTTAGTTGAAATTGATAGTCATGATTGTTATGCTCTATTATCCTTAGCAAATATTTATAATTTACTTGCTCATGATGTGAAATCAAATGATGAAAAGAAGAAGAAGTATTACACAAGATCTATTGAGCTTTATACAAAAGTTCTTTCGATAGATGGTAAAAATGTTTATGCTGCTCAAGGTTTAGCAATTATTTATATTGAGAATAAGGAATTCAACAAAGGTTTAGATATTTTAAGAAAGATTAGAGATTCTTTAAATGACATTTCAGTTTATCTTAATTTAGGACATGTTTTACTTGAGCTTAAACAGTTTTCAAAAGCTATAGAGAATTATGAGATTGCCCTTATCAGATTTACAAATGGTAATGATTCCAAAATTTTATCTTTATTAGGTAGAGCTTACTATTTAAGAGGTAGTTTCGAAAAGACACTAGCATATTTGAAAAAATCATTGGAATATAGTGAAGAGGCTTTAGCTAAATATAATGGAAATTCTGTTTCTTTACAATTTAATATAGCTTATGTTCAATTTCAAATTGCTGAGTATATAAGTAAGTTATCTATTGAACAAAGATCAATAGAAGAAATTGAATTAAGTAAAGAGAATCTTATAAAAGCTATTGAAACTATGAACAAACTTTCCAATGATGATTCACCACCATATTCAAAATCTGAACTTAAATCAAGAGCAAATATTGGTGAGACTTTATTAAATAGATTAAATGTTTCTTTAGAAGAAACAAAAGTATTTATTGAAACTGTTGATGCAAAATTAATTGAAGCTAAAAGACTAAGAGAAGTTGAAGCTTTACAAAAAGTTAAAGAAGAAGAAGAAAGACAATTAAAGCTCAAAGAAAAAGAAGAAGAATTAGTTAAAGAAAGGTTAAAATTGCAAGAACAAGCAAAACAATGGGCTGAAGAATCTAGAATGGATATTGTTGAGAGTGATGATAATGAAGTTAATGATGATGATGAAAAAACTGAGAAGAAGACAAAGAGTAAAGGTAAAGGTAAAGGGAAGGGGAAAAAAGGGAAGAAGACTAAAAAGAAGGATATAATTGAAGATAGTGAGGAGGAAGAATTTGATGATGGTGACAGTGAAAAGGAAGAAGTTGAGAGGAATGAGAAGAGAAAGAATGATGATGATAGAGTTGGAGAGAAAAGACTGAGGAAGTCACAGGCAATAATTGAGGATAGTGATGATGGGTTGGATGAAATGGAATAACGCAACGAGCGAACGAACCAACGAGCGAAGCGAGTTGGTGAGTTGAGAGCATACAAGTACCAGCAAACCTCAGCTGTTAGAAGATAAGTTGAGAGCATACAAGTACCAGCAAACCTCAGCTATGAGATAATTAATTGAGTAAAGCATTTAAGAACCAGAAAGCGAAACCTTCTGCTTATCAAACCTCAGCTGTTAGAAGATTAGTTGAGTAGAACATACAAGTACCAGCGAAACCTTCTGCTTATCAAACCTCAGCTGTGCTGTAGGAAATTTGACCAAATCTCTTACCAAAACACACGCTTCGTTTTGAATTTCTAAGTTCACCAAAATCAAAAACCTACGTCTCATTTAATAGATACATGTATTAATAAATAAGTAATTATCATTCAGTTTGATATCAAATTGTAGTTACCATCTTTAAATAGGTTTGCCAAGATAATCCAACGGTACCTGATGGTTAAGATAGATCGAAATCTCCAATTTTTGTATGTCGATGGAATTTGCTAGAGGTCAAACCACCTCACTACGCCATGTCAACTTATATCGAAGTTCTAACTCACTTGGCATATTGGCTCACTAGCCTATTCAGGTCATTAAGCCATTTCACTTTGCTCGTTCAGCTAAGCTAAAATCTCCTTACTAAGCCATCTCATCTGATCATGCTAGAAAATTTTGTCATATTGCCTTACTTAGCCATTCTAGCTCACCAACATATACTAGCTCCCTTAACCATTTCTCCTAAATGGCTATCTAGCTCGCCTGAGAAGGTTAGTTTCCCTCACTAAACCATCTCGCTTCGCTTGATGGCTTCCATGATGGCTTGGCTACACTGAATACTTCTTCATCTGCCTATTCACCTCTCCAACTACCCTATATAACCCCCTTTCAAACTCATCCAATGAATAAATAAACTCATTAGTACTAAATCCATTACAAGCATAATTATTTATCTCAAAAGCTCTTTCCTTTAACATCATTGAAACAATCTCTATAATCTCAGCATCTCTAAACATATATGACCACTTTTCTACAATCTTATAGAAATTTGGACAGACGGAATGTAGATCAACAGTTACTGGACTCGTCTTTATAGCATTTATAACCTTTATATTTAAGCAATCAGGTTCAGCAAGATCTATAAAACTTTTATCAGATTCAGCAGAAAGTTCACAAACTGCAAGGACTTCAGAAAGCCAAATCGGTAGATCTAATTTGGTATCTTTAGAAAGAGATTTACCTGGATTCCCTTCAAGATATCCAAGTCCAGGAACTGATATGTTGAATTTACATGGTAATTTTTCACTCTCAGCTAGAATGTCATCTAGATTATAATACATAAGATGGAGTGTAAAGTCAAATTAAGGGAGGGAGACGTGGTTTACTGTAGCCTATTTGAGGGTAATCTATGATGCTTTTAATTAAGCTTGCCTTGTAGTGATATCAGTCTATGTAGTCTGTCGCGTCTTAGCGTGGTAGCGCCGTGACTATTTCCTAAATCTTTTGAACTTCTTTCATACACTCCTCCGTGAAATGACGTTAACTGTGGAGTTTATCAAATTTTCTTGTTAGTTTTAAATGCAGATCAAACCTTTAAAATGAAAAATTAGTGAGAATTTGTCGCTAATGGAAAAATTCCCTCCCTAGAATTAGTGAGAATTTTATAGACACTCATAACCTTTACGAGCCGTTTCTCATCGGACTTTACCTCATAAGACTCTCACTAATCAATCATCTCATCTCATCAATATGCCTATTGATTCACAAATAAATTATGATAATGCTATTGATTATTGGAGTTCAGTCTCAGCATCAGTTGATGGTGTATTAGGAGGATTTGGTGAATCAACCTCTGTACCAAAAGCTGATATTATTGGATCATCAACTTTCTTACGTAAACTTTCAACTAGAATGGAATATGATGGTTTGAAACTTGTAATTGATATTGGCGCTGGTATTGGTAGAATTACGAGAGATTTGTTATATAAAGTTAGTGACAAAGTTGATCTTCTTGAACCAGTTAAACCATTTGTTGAACAAATGTCAGTAGAACTAGTTAAAGTTGAAAAATTAGGTAAACTTGGTGATATATATCAAATAGGTATGCAAGAATGGTCTCCACCACAAGACAAATTAGGAAAATATTGGATGATTTGGTGTCAATGGTGTGTTGGTCAATTACCTGATGATGAATTAGTTGCATTTTGGAGAAGATGTAGAGAAGCTTTGGTTGAAAATGGAACTTTGATTGTAAAAGAAAATATTGCACCTGAGAGTGATGTATTTGATGAAACTGATAGTAGTGTAACAAGAACTGATGAAAAGTTTAGAATGTTATTTAAAGAAGCTGGATATAAATTGATTGCGAGTGATGTTCAAAAGGGATTACCTAAAGAGTTATATCCTGTTAGGATGTATGCGTTGAAGGTGGAGAACTAGCACTTGAGAGCTAAAATTTCATGAGAAAAGCAAGTAATAAGAAGCTAGAGTTAGAGAAGCTACGATGCGAGCCGGAATACTTGCGAGAAGAGCGAGCCAACTTTGAAAGAACAGTAAGCTTCAAAGGCAAGGAATCACAAATTAAAAACTTGTTACTAGCTGCTAGCTTCAGTTTAGCATTAATTTGTCTATTTCTGATTTATGAAACCCTTGTCGCCGTCTCCCCCGACCAGTCACTTTCACCCAGATCAATCAACCTCCCACCTGCTAACCTACAAAATCGAAAACTTCCTTTCCATTTAGATTCACCATTCAACTTGTAATTAAAAGACGTGTATAAAATAGATAGATAATTTATTTGTATTATAATCTACATGATAAAGAGGGTCTCTTGTTAAGAGATTTCAAGGATTGACTTCCGACCGTGAAGTCTTGTGATTGACAAAATCCGAGGGTGAATGAACTCCGAAATTAATGAATTCCGACCAGGAGATGAGGAGGCGTAAAGAAGCCCACCAGAGGCATTGGAATTTTTGAAGAACCTCCCAGATCAAATAATCAATTGGAGGAATACGATCTAACTTAATTCACGTACAGCCCCTTCATTTACTTCACATATAACCAAACTCCAACAGCAGCTAAAACAACAGCACCTGCAACAATTGGAAATGAAATTGTACTTTCTTGTTCGTATTGACTCTTTCTATTAGTTACACCTGCCTTTTCAGAAATAACAGCACCTTCAACTTCACCAATAAGTAAACCAGCTAAAATTTCATGAGCATCATCAGAATGTCCAATATCATCAAATGCTTCGGTAGCATCAGTTCCCGCAACATCTTCAACAACTTCTTGTCCACCAGGATGTTCATCAATATAATGTGAAACATCGTAAACTCTACCATTATAAACTACCCATAAATCTTGGGCTGTGTTATGCTTTGAAATCTCATCAAACGAGTATTTTTTTAATTCTTCACTCATGAAAGGCTGTTGACTTTATGATAGTTGAGTATCATTACCGGATATCGCCATAATATATAACATTGGGTTATATACAGGCGGTGAGACTGTGATTTCAACTGAATGTGATTTAGCCAATAAGGGGATAGTCGAAGTAAGCGATGGGGAGATGAGAGATGTCAAAGATTTGGAAAAAGGAAAATGTTTGAAAGGTATAGAGTCCAAGTGAATCATCTATGAAGATAAATATCAGTCAATTGAAATTCAGATCAATTCTTTGTCTACCTTTCTCCATTTCTCATATCGTAGATGGCACATGATTTCGGGAATTTTCACTAAATCTGGTATGGGAAACCCTCGGAAACCACCATGAGACATTTCAAAAAGTTGGATATTTTTGATTTTTACACGTAGATTTAGAAAACTAGAAACATGTAGAAAAGGCTAAGATAAGGATGGAATTTGTGAATTGATAGGATTAAAGTATTTGACAGAGATGATATAATCAAAATTGTATAGATGTACGTGATAATATTAGTATATTGAGATTAAAAATGCGAAAAGTACGACATTGCGACATTTGTATAACAAGATTTCATATTTTTTATTTCGTACAATCTTTTCCAATAAATGGAACTTTTTTAAAATGGGGCTTTATCCATAAATAGACTATTTCTTTAATAGCTTATATTTTGGTTTAGTATTTTACACTACTTGATAAGTTGAAACTGATAATTCTAAGATATACTATGATAGTAGAATGTACTGCATTCAAGCAAGATGAGATGAGATGAGCTAGTTATGTTAAAACATGGTAATCATCTTTCCATAGTCTACTTTTGATGATTAGATTCCAAGCAACCATTGGATACTCACACTTATAACTCCAAATTTACCAATCAATTCCTTTCTTTTTTAATTCTTCCTTCTTACTCTTCTTCCTACTTTCAAACTTTTTACTTAATTCTTCTAATTTCTTCTTCAGTTTGACTTTATCATGATTTGCTCTACTCATTTTTTTCAATGGTAAAATCTTGAATTTACTTTCACCACCTTTGAACAAATCATTATGAACATCATCAACTATCGAAACTTGTAATAAATGTCCAAAAACTAAATAGTTATTCATAGTTTCACATGCAATCTTTGCAACCTCTCTTTCTTTAAATTCAATAAATCCATAATGTTTTGACTTTCCTGTCTTTTTATTCCTTGATACTCTTAAATTTGTTATATCACCAAATTGTTTGAAATATTTATTTAATTCATCTTCATAAAACCCATGAGGTAATCTACCTATATAGATAACTCCACTATTAGACAGTTTTTTAGATTGTGTATTTACTTGTTTTATATCTTTTTTAACTGTATGTCTTGTCTTTATATCTTTTATTGGTAATTTTATTTCATCATTGTCATCATCATCACTTTCATCACTTAAATCATTTGTTTCTGGAACGTCAACGTGTTCTTCACTACTAGAATAATCTTCTGAACTTGAACTTGGTAATTCTAATGTTTCTTCTTGTTTTTTGGCCATTATATATATGGTTTATAGGTTGAGATGAGTTGATAAAATGATGAGGTTTGGGTAGTGTGAAAATTATCTCATCGAGTTGATTTTGTGTAAGTTTGTATATAAGTAATGAGATGAGACATGGTGAATTTAACGGAGATGATAGCATCTCCCAGCTCAATTCAATAAACCTCTTGATGAGTTCACCACTATAATACAAAAGTTCACACAGAATAATTTTTCTCCAACTCACCTTTTGTTCAATTTAATAACCAATAACTCTTACTTGGTAATCCAACAACATTATAATAATCACCATCAATTCTTTCAAATAACAAATGACCTAACTCCTGATATTTAAACCCACCAGCAACTTGTAATCCTTCACCACTTTCAATATATTCTATCTCAAATTTATCATTCACTTTATCATTCCAATACAAGTCTGTCTCTTCGATTAAACCTACTTCTTCAATTTCACTACCATGTCTCTTTATAACTGTAACTGCTGATATCACCTTTATTACCTTATTCTCTTTATAAAGTTTGAACATCTTTTTTTGTCTTTCCTTGGTCTTTGGCTTTTCAAGTATCTCTTCTCCACATGAGATAATTGTATCACAAGATAAGATCATAACATTATCTTTATGAATTCTAGTTAAAACTTCTCTAGCTTTATTTAAACTTGTCTCTTTTACGTATTCAATTGGTGTAAATTCATCTTTATCAAGATCTTCTTCAAATGTCGAAGGTATAACTTCAATGTGTTGAATTCCAAAGTTCTCTTTAAGAATCTGTAGTCTTCTTGGAGAAGATGAAGCCAATATGAATTTGAGAGAAGAGGTATTCATGAATTGTTTTGGTGATGTTGATGTATTGATATATCTCAGTCGTGTGAAGCAATCTTAAAGATCAGTAGTGTAATGACAATGGTGGAGTAGGAGAACACCTCGATGAATTACTTGAAGCTATAAATGTAATTTTAGTGTTTAGGATGATAGAATTGACCACTAAAAGGTTTTTGGAGCTGAAAGAAGGGAAAGAGAATAGTGGTTTCACGATACCCACCAAAAGCATGATGAAGATAGTTTGCCCCACAAAGAAGACCTATAGTAAAACCAGACATCAGCCTATTACAATTTCAAATTAGAATTCTCACTTACCATGCCTACCAGTCCTTTTAAAATTACAAGCTTTTCCTTTCCTTCTCATTGCCTCCTTTTTGCCATTGCTATTGCCTTTTTCAAAAATACCGTACTCTCATCATCACCTCCATCATCCTCTTCAAACTTCTCCTTTTCCTTCTCCTTCTCCTTTTCTTCCTTTTCCTTTTCTTCCTTCTTCTTTTCAACACTGATATTCTCATTACATGCTAAATGTTCTCTAACACTCCCAATCAACTCACCATAATCATCAACTATTAAGTCAGTACCGACTAATTTCAACCATTTAGTTTGAAATATCTTACCATCTATCACCAGTATATTATCAAAATCTTTTGCTTCTTCAATGTCATTTGATAGTTTTATCATTGGCGACTCATCATCGAGATTTGTTATTTGAAAGGATGATGAAGGCTTAATAAAACTTGGTTTTAGTTGAAGTTCTTGTTGATTCCGAGGTTTTGTATCACTTTCATTTTCGAATTTTGAAAACTTTTGACTACCTGTGTTTGGAATATCAATGGTTATATAAAAATCCTAATGTTAGTAAGTTTGCACTTGTTGAACTTGAGCAAGTAAATAGGTCGAGTCTAAGGCAACAAAGAAGCTTGAAGAACTCTACGACACCCTGGTAATACAAAAAGTCTGAAAACTCAAGAGTAATATCGACTTATCGCTACATTCAAATCGAGTTTCGCTCATTGAAGTCCAAAATAAGACTTTCACTACGCTCAAGATTGATCTCCAGTCTATTTATTTTGTCTAAAGTAAAGTCTATCTTGAACGTAGCGAGAGATTGAAATCATTCTCTTTGAAAGCCTAATTACCCCCTAGTCCCTCATAAGTCTCAAAAAACGAATACCGAGTACGGATTGATATCCCACAATCTTTCGCTAAGCTCAAAATTAGTATAAATCAAGATTTACGTACCTCTAGATCTTCGTTAACCTCATCAGGTTCATTAACTGGATCCCCAGCTTCAAGACGCTCTTTTTCTAATTTTTCTTTCTCTTTCCTCTCTTTAATATCTTCATCAGAACCAGCTTCAAATTTTGAAAAGAAGTTCCAATTCATTTCTTCCCCTTTCTCAAGAAAACTGCAATCTCCATTTATCTTCAACTTCCAAACTTTATCCTCAATCTTATACTTATCTAATGAACAAGCTCCAGCTTTCAAAATCTCTTCCTTATCATCAAGATAATCAAATACACTTGAATAACCTAATAAAGACATACCAAGTGAGATCTTTGTAGCAGCGTGAGTTATTATCAATATCCTTTCTACTTCAGGATAATCAGATTCAAACTTTTGAAATAACTTGGGCCAAACTCCTTTACACCTATGAAAAATATCATCTTCAGTTTCACCCTCTAATGATGGTATAATCCCAAGAGTTGTATCCCTATTCCAAGTTTTAGCATCTCCTAACTTACTGAAGAATTTTCCCAAATCGGAATAATCAGCTGGTGATGGTATAACCTCTCTACCCTTTTTATACCATTCACCTATTCCTCTTTCAATAAAAATATCTAAAGAAAGAGTTTCAGCAATTGGTTGACCAGTTTCGACACAGCGATAAAATGGTGAGCTCAAAATGATTTGCGGTTGTTCTTCTTTTGGCAATGAACCAAGGTATTTTGCAAGTTGTTTAGCTTGATCAACACCATGAGGTGCTAATGGTGGATCACTATCAATACCTGTTGGGTTCGGTGGATGTGGCGGTGGTAACCAATTAGCTCTATATCCATGTCTGGCTATATAAATCGTAGAGAGTGTCATTTGGAGAAGTTGTACTGAAGTTTGATGTGAAGTTGTTGATTGTGGAGATGAAAATATTAGATTATGTAAGCGGAGGAAGAGGAGATTATAGAGGGAAAAGATCAAAGGAAGTCAGGTTGACTCTAAGAGGCTTTCGATGTATCTGTCTAATTCGATTTAAGAAGTCTTAGTGCAATCTGGATCTTAGTCTTCTTTGTTATGATCGCTTTGATTGCGAATTGTAAGATTGCCTGAAATGAGATTGAGAGTTGAAACAGCACGAAGACCCTGAAATATCTCTAGAGACGTGGTCATAGCCAGTCTGATATTATTGTTGCCTTACAGCTCTTTTCAAGCTGAATTTTCGATCTTTATTGTCATAGACCAGGTATAAAGAGCTGACATAAGAACTCTAGCTTTCTAAATCGATCTCTAAACAGCTTTCTATCATCACAAAACAATAACATCCAAAAGATATCAGTCCACCCTAACTTTCTAAACATCCTCTCTTCGTCCTCAATAAATCCAAATCTACAGTTAGTTACCTAGACATTCATAGCTATCGCTACTGAATGATCAATTATCTATTTAAAGTAAAAATTCTAAAGGATTTTCAACAATTCTCTTTAATTCTTTAATCCATTCACCACCAAGAGCACCATCAACAATTCTATGATCAAAAGTTCCGGTAATTGTAATGATATCATCAAAAATGAAACCTTGTTCATTAACTTCACTTGGAACAGCCTTTTTATCAACGGTACCAACAGCAATGATTGCACATTGTGGTGGATTGATGATTGAAGTAAAACTATTTACTGCTGGATTCATACCTAAGTTTGAAATTGTAATAGTACCACCTTGGTATTCTTCAGGAGATAATTTACCTGCTTTAGCTCTCTTACCTAAATCTTTAATTTCAGTGGAGATTTGTGCTAAACCTTTTGAATGAGCATCTTTTACAATTGGAGTAATTAAACCAGTTGGAGTTGCAACTGCAACTGATACATCAACTTGATGATATGTTCTAATAACACCTTGTTCACCTAACCAAGCTGAGTTGACTTGTGGGACTCTAAGATTTGTTAAAGCAATGGCTTTAATTAACAAGTCATTAACTGATAATTTATATCTATCATTAGCAGTTGAATTCAAACTTGCACGTAATTTTAATAATTTTGAAACTGAAATTTGTGATTGTACAATATATGATGGTGATTGTTGAGTTGATTGAGTTAATCTTGATGCAATTGTCTTTCTCATACCGGTAATTGGTGAATCTTCATAAGAGGCAATTGGTGATGAAGAAGCTTCTGGAGTAGCAGCTGGAGCTTTAGCTTCAACATTTTCAAGATCTTTTGCTACAATTCTACCTTTTGGACCACTACCCTTGATGTTTTTTAATGAAATACCTTTTTCTAAAGCAATTGTTTTAGCAAGTGGAGAAGCAAAAATTCTTGATGATGGTTTGGATGAAGATGATGAGGATGGGGCTGGTGAGGAAGTCTTCTTTTCTTCCTTCTTTTCTTCCTTTGGCTCTTCTTTCTTTTCTTCCTTTACTTCTTCTTTTGGTGCAGCAGCACCTTCAGCATCAGCAGCAGTAAAATTTTCAAAAGCTGCAACATCACTTGATTCTTCAACATAAACAGCAATTGGTACACCAACTGGAACATCTTGAGAACCAGCTTCTTTTAAAATCTTTGCTAAAAAACCTTCTTCTTGAAATTCAAAATCCATAGCAGCTTTATCAGTTTCAATTTCAGCAATAGCTTCACCTGGTTGTAATTCATCACCAACACTTTTTGACCATGATTGAATACCACCTTGAGTCATTGTTGGTGAAAGAGCTGGCATATTAATAACGGTATGTGGTGGGAATTTTGATGAATAAAGTCTTGCAAGGCTATTACTTAAGCTTAAAGTACCAATTGGTGATACTTTACCAAGTCTAGCATGTCTTGTTGCTTGTCTAAACGATCTTGTGATTAAGCTCATGAGTGATGAAGATGTAAGTTTAAAGATTTTGATTTTGTTGATTTTGATATAGGTCGTGCGATGGAGTGTCGCATTGATGTGACCCGATGGACATTGAACTCCGAGATTTGAACTCCGAGTACATCCGAGAGATCGAGCAAGCGAAGCGAGTGAGTAAGAGATGAATATCATTGTAAGTGTTGATAGTTATAATTTTTTTTTTGCATCTCTTCAATCGTTGTTCCGATTACATTTGACTTATTAAAAATCATTTTGTTATATCTATTGAACTTCTACGGTCTAATGTCACCATTAATGACTTCGATTTGTATGGAAACATTGTAGCACCAAAGTTCATTTTCAAATTTGAACTCAAATGTTACAAGAGTTGTTGTAGTCGCAACTTTATGTTGAGACCAATGTCAGGACAATTCGATGTCGGGACAATTCTGATGTTGAAGTACCATTGGTTTTCTACCTTCTTCTCTATGACTAAGAGGTCTTCATCGCAACTTAAAGTAGACCACCTTTCTCATCACAACCTAAGACCACCTTTCTCATCACAACTTAGGACCACCTTTCTCATCACAACTTCTATCCAAGCCACTTCGTCACCTTATCACCTAACTAACCAATTTAATTGGATCTACTCCTGCCAACTCTTTCTTGAACTTCAATATTCTTCTCTTTGGTAACCCATCATCACTTCCATTTTTATTCAGTTCAACAAATTGTTGACTAACAAACTTTCCATTATTCTGAAGTTGACTATTATATAACTCATCAATTTGATCTTCTATATTATAAATAACAGTATATGGATCGAAATCATCAACATTTTCACTATCAAAAATAGAATAAGTATTATTACCAATAACATATCTCTTATAATCTTGTAGATTATCTTCAAACTTATACTTTGTTTCTAAATAGTCAGCTTGAGATCTAGTACCATTGTTGTTGAAATAAGCATTTGTTGTATTTTGTGATGAAGCTTCATAAATAGTATCTTCATTTTCAGTTTGAATAACTTCTCTTAAATGGGCTATATCGATATAGATATATTCTATTGAATTTGGTGTATAACTAAATATGAGTCCAAGTGGATAATTCTGTTGAACTTGCCTTTTATAACTATCCAAGTCAGTTGAATAGATGGTTTGTTTTGTAGAACTAGATTCATGAAGTATATCATTAATATTACCCTGTTGATAATAATGTTGAATATTGGAAACATTTGCAATATTTGTACTTTGAATCTTGAACTGTTTTGATCCTCCATCTTCAAGTTCAAATGTGATATCACCATCAAATTCATTTGTAGAACTAAGTAAAATCTCCTGATATAAGTACAGAGCATCATTAGTACCATTACCATTTGAAGTATAATAACTTGTATTTGTACCATAATTAGTTATACCATCATTCTTAATAACATGTTCATTTTCCCAACCTAAGCCTAAAGCACTTGTAATCCAATTCTGACCTACGGTTTCATAGTTACCATTGTTAATTTGTATAGTCAATGTGTTGTTGTCATTCCTTGTTAATATAGGTATAAAACTCGTTAAATCAATATTATATGATGGTACATCAAATCCATTACTACAAACAACTGGTACCCATAAATTTGGTGATATACCACCAGTAAATATAATTGGATAAATTGGATCACTAACAACTTTATGATTATTAACTAAGATATCAACAACTCTAATGGGTCCACCTCCAAATACTGTTTGACCAGGGAAGAAATTTGTATACTTATCATCAACATTTGTATACCAAAACTCTTCATTTTGATTACCTGATATAAACACTTTAATCTCATATCTTGTTGTATTTAATGGTAATTTTGGTATAGAAATATCAAAACTTGTTGATGGTAAATAAATCGTTTTTGGTGTTGTTGGAGTTGAACCATCTGTTAGCGAATAAATACTTGAAGCAGGTTTATTAAAACCAAAAAACTCTTCAAATTCGTTACCAAATTTTGGAGTTTCATAATAGAAATCGGCTTTGATCTCTATATTAAAAACTCCATCAACTTGATTATTAATTATATTCGATAAATCATAAGCTATAGTGGTTTGTTTTTCCCATAAGGTTAAATATTCACTTACATCTTTTGAATATAAAGAGAAAGTATAGCCATTTGATGCTTCAATTGTTGATGGTCTCCAAATTTCAATCCCACCAATATAAAAATGTGATAATCTATCATATTGAACTCCAGAAATAGAGGTATTTAAAGTTAAGATTACTTTATTAAATTTATATGATGGTGGAGTATAACTAATGAAGTATGGTTTCCCATACGAATTTCCAAAACTTGTTGATATTAAATTCAAAGAACCTTGATGTAAACCATTTGATTTGACTGGTACCGAAACATCAAAAGTTTGAGCACAAAGACTAATTGGAATTAGAATCGATAATATAAAGAAGCTCAACATATTAATGAGATTTATGTCAAAACTTCAAATATAAATAACCCAAACATGAAACCACAATTCCTTTTCTTAAGACTGGTTAAACACTGGAACATCTTTTAAAGTTGGAACTTGTACAGGAGGATTTCACCTGTTGTTATTGTTCTTTTAACCGATAGACAAGTTAAATCGCGATTCTGAAGAATTTAGCGATAAGATTTGTTTTGATGATATTAGAAACTAAAGCCGAGTATGAGCCTATTGTGAAGCCGTTCATGATATGGATAATAATGTGGGGGTAATGTTGTAGTAGTAATTTTTCAAAAAAATCCATGTTTCATTGCAATTTTTCTACCTCTCTCACCACAATATTGCCTTCCCTCCATAAATCTTCTCTTCACTAACTTCAACACTTTCATTCTCCCCAAAATAACTACCAACATCTTTATAACCTCCTTCTTTCTTACACTCTTCTTCATAAATAACTTCAACTCCTTCACCTTTAACCAAACTATCTTTTGATGTTTGCCACAGAAATCTAATTAATCCAAAATTCCATCCAAATACTTTATCAATATTTGAATTAAGCCACAATGATGTATTGGGATCTGATGGATATCCACTTCCAACATTCCCAAGTCCTAATTCTTCTATATAAAATTTCAAATTTAAATCTCTTGTTACTTTGGCTACAACTGATGCTGTACTTACAATTGGATATATACTATCAGCTTTCTTACAAACAATAATATCTAAACTTGGGAAATATCTCTTTAACTTCTTTTGATATGATTCTGGTGTACCTACTGTATCAACAAACACTTTCTTTAAATTAACTCCATTTTCAATTACTTGTCTAATCAACTCAATTGTAGTGTCATGAGCTTGTTCATTTAAATTATATGATTTTTTATATTGTAACATCCCACTCAGTATATCCTTTGCTGTCATGGTTGTGGTACCCCAACCAATATGTTTATGTAGATCATGATCTTGTTGTTCTATAAGTTTGAATAAATCTTGTCGTTTATCGTCTTTTAGAGTCTTTGAATCAGCGAAACCGAATTTTTTTAGTTCATTTTGATATTCAATTGTACAATATGATATTCCATAAACCATTGGTCCGATTACTGGACCTCTACCTGCTTCATCAACACCTAAAACTATTTCATTTTGTGGATTTTCGATGATAAATTGAGGAATTGAGGAATGATATGTAGTTGAATTGAATTGTAAGGGATTTTTGATAGTTGTTACTGATGGTGGTAACCAAATTGATTCGGTCATGGTGGAGAGATGAGATGAGGTATGATTGTGGAGAAAGAACGCGCGACCGCGTTGGATCAAGAGTAGAGATCTGAGAGATATGTGAAAAGATCTGAGATGAGAGGAGAATTGTAAGTGAGTTGTTCAGTAGTAGACATCTTTAAAGAGCTCTTGCTTACAACTAATCAGTTTTCGACTTTGTACTAATGATTGTAAATTCTATCTATTAGTAGTGAAGTAATCGAGAAGTAGCAATTTTTATCAGTTAGCTAATAGACACTAGCTTGTATTTATACCCTATTCTACACTCTTCATCATATTACTGATACTTCAAATCCTCTCTATCAAGATGGTCAAACAGATCAAATCAGAAAATTCCATTATCTTGATTTAATAAACCATCATTAGGAAGCCAGCTTGAAACGCCAGACCTTAACCCAAACTTCAACTGCAACATGTCCTGGGCCTCCTCATCAGTTCTTTTACTCGTGATCTTTAAGATAAATCTTTGTATACTCATAACTCAAAAAAGTAATACAAGTAGCTGGAACAACTCTTATAACATTTGCTCCTATTCCCTTGTAAAAGGCAAAAATCCCTTCATTCCTTAGAATATCACCCATAACTCTTCGTATACTTACTTTCTTCTCTATATTTTGTAATCTACTCTTCACCACTTGAGTTGGATAGAAAACAATCAAACTTCCAATTTTTGCTAAAGAAGAGGAATAAATAAATTGACTTGTTGATAATTTTCCATTCTCATCACCGAATTTCACTTTTAAGAGATCATAGATTGTAAATTGAATACTTCCTTGTAGTATTTGAAAAAGACCAGGGATCGAACCTTTCCAAAAAGTAGTTATTCCTTCATTTTTGATAATTTTGGAGAATCCGTCAAAAACTGATGAATAGGCTCTTTTATCAGACTTATTAGATGCTAAAATCCTTGTTTTGATTACCCAAAGTGGATTAGTTATAAGACCGGTTATACCTCCAGCTAAAGAAGCTGATATAAAGTAATTTAGAGTTGTTGTATTCAAATTCAAAGATGATTTGAATTTGGAATATAAAGTGAAGTAACATGACCATGCCAGTATATTACCTATTAGATTTGGTGTAATACCTCTATAATATTGTTGAAGTAATTTTGAAGGTGATAATTTACCATTATAGTAAGCTTCTCTATTTAAATTTATGATAACATTTTGTAGGGATTTTAGAGATGATGTTCTTTCAGTTGATAATTGTAATCTTGTTTTGATTAAATCAAGAGGATGAGTTAGAATTGTTGTTAGGAATCCAGCAGATAATCCAGAGATTATTTCAATTGAGGACATGGGGGAAGAAGAGATTAAAGATGTTTATAGATATGATGTTCAGTAGTGTATAGCAAAGATGAGTTATGATGGAAGTAGGTGATAAAATAAGGTGATAAATTCCTTCAAGTGCTATATATTCCTAACCTCTACAATCAAATTGTTCTACAGTTTTTCTATTGTTAACTTATGTTGTATATATTTACAGTTTAAACAGAAGAGAATGGACTTAATAAATTAAATAAAGAAGGTTTATGTTCTGGAGTAACAGCATTATAACCTAAATATAAGATAAATGGAATAAAACCATAATGTGCAATAGTTTTAGAGTAATCTAAAACTTGGGTAATTCTTTCTTTTGATTCGTCTGATAAATTAAATTGAGTCATGATGAAGTTTGATGATTGATGATAATTTTTCAGGTTTGATTTGGTGGAGATATTTAGTGAGGATTAAGTAGGGTAATAGTAAGATAGCGAGAACGTAGGGAGAATTAGCGAGAAATGTCGTTAGAATTTATGAGATTATTGTGAAAAATTGAATCAAGGTGTGTATTTTAAGAGCAACTTGATGTTGCAAGATTATAATGATGCAATTTAGAGATTTGAAAAGAAGTAGGTTTTTCTAGAATCTTAGTCTAAATAGAACTTATATTATAAACTGAATAGATTTTTTTATCTTTTCATCCACCTTGTAATCATAACCTATACTTTATCGTCTCGCCACGTGACTTTTATCACACGACATCAACTTTATTCATCACTTCAACCATACCATCTCTCCTTCACCACTCGTCCCCAAATGAAGATCCTTTATCAAGAACATCCTAGAATAATTGGATTATCATCAGAGACGCATTCATTAACTTTCCGTCAACTCAATAAATCAAAACCAACCGTTGTAATAGAATTAGTATCGAATGATAAACTTTCAAGATTTGTACCATTGATAAATCGTCCGATTTATGGTTGTCTTGGTCTTATAAACTTTGAAACACAAATCTTTCTTGCTATTATAACAGGAGCTCAACAAAATGTTGCAACACCATTAAAAGGTCAGACAGTTGATAGAATATATTCAGTTGAATTCATATCATTATCAAGTAATGATTGGGATTTTCAAGACCAAATCAATGAAGATGATGAATTAAGATTACCTAATCCATGTAATGATTTCAAAAAACTTTTATCGAATGGTTCATTCTATTTTTCAAATAATTTTGATTTGACAAGTTTAATACAAAATAGAGGTGTAACATCAGAACAAAATCATAAAGATCATGAAAATGAGCACTATTCACATCAATATATGTGGAATGCTTATTTAATGGAAGAATTATTGAGATTTAAATCAAACTTGGATGAATTTGCAAAAGATATAGTTGATGATAATAAGTTCTTTACAACAGTTATAAGAGGATTTGCAAAGACAAGTATACTTAGTACAAGAGATACAATAACAATAATATCAAAACAATCATGGAAAAGAGCTGGTACTCGATTTAATGCAAGAGGTATTAATGATGATGGTAATGTGGCAAACTTTGTTGAAACAGAATTTATATTGAATTCAACAAAACAAATATGTTCATTTACCCAAATTAGAGGTTCAGTACCAACTTTTTGGGAACAAGATTCAACTTTGATCAATCCAAAAATCACTTTGACAAGATCAACTGAAGCCACAAAATCAATTTTTGAAAAGCATTTCGATGACATAGTTACAAAATATGGTATATGTCATATTATAAATCTATTATCAACAAAGCCAGCCGAGCAAAATCTTTCTGATCGTTACAAAAGTTTGATTAGATCAACTTCAAAGGAGATCATATTTACAGAATTTGATTTCCACAATGAAACAAAGCAAGTTGGTTTTAGTGGTACATCAAAACTTTTACCAAAAATCCATCCATCAATGGAAAATTTTGGCTGGTTTATATATGATAAAGAAGAGAATGAAATTATAACAAGACAAGATGGTATATTTAGAACAAACTGTTTAGATTGTTTAGATAGAACCAATTTAACACAACAAGTTATAAATGGTCATATATTTGAAAATATGATAAGAGTTCATAAAAGAGATATGTTAATCCATAATACTTTATGGGCAGATAATGGTGATGCAATATCACAGATTTACACTGGTACAAATGCTTTGAAGTCGTCATTTTCAAGATCAGGTAAAATGAATTTTGCTGGTGCTCTAAGTGATGTTACAAAGTCGGTATCAAGGATGTATCAAAATACATTTATAGATAATAAGAAACAAATCATATTAGATACTTTATTGGGAGTTGATGCTCAATTATCAAAACCTGTTAGAATTTACGATCCTATAAACGAATTTGTCCAAGAGAAGTTAAGAGAGAGGGAGTCAGAATACAAGAGATCAGATGAAATTACGATATTTTGTGGTAGTTATAATCTTAATGCTTGTATACCAATATCATCGACAAAACTTGAAAAATGGTTATTCCCACCAGAAAATGATGATGTCATACCTGATATATTTGGTATTGGTTTCCAAGAACTAACCGAACTTAATCCTGGTGCTATGATATCGGGTGATAATAAAATATCAAAATGGGAACAAATACTTCAAGATGAATTAGATCAAAAAGGTGATTTCATACTCATGAGAATGGAAATGATAACATCAATGGCAATTTTTATGTTTGTTAAAAAAGATAAAATCCAATATATTAGTCAAGTTACTGGCTCTTCTAAAAAGACTGGTTTAGGTGGTATTACAGCAAATAAAGGTGGTTGTGCAATTAGATTTGAATATGGTAATACCTCGATATCACTTGTAACAAGTCATTTAGCTGCTGGAACATCTTCTATTCAAGAAAGGAATAATGATTATCAAATGATATTTAATGGTATGTCTTTTACAAGAAATTATTCTATTCAAGATCATGATCATATCTTATGGTTTGGTGACTTGAATTATAGAATTTCTTTACAAAACGACCAATGTAGATATCTTATTGAATCTGGAGCATTTGATGATTTATATCAGCAAGATCAACTAAAGTATGAAATTGAAAATTCTGGTGGTTTTAACGGATTCAAAGAAGGTGAGATCAAATTTTATCCAACTTATAAATTTGACAAAGGAACTTCAAATTATGATACTTCGGAAAAGCAAAGAGTACCTTCATGGACTGATAGAATTTTATATTTAAGTAAGAAGAGTATCAAGCAGATGAATTATAATTCCATTATGGATTTATATTTAAGTGATCATAAACCAGTTTTTTCTACTTTTAGAGTTGGAGTTGATTTTATAGATGAACCAAAGAGATTAGAGTTATCTAAAGAGATTTATAGAAGTTATAAAGAGAAAGAAAGTAATGGTGATATAAGTTCAATTGGAAGTGAAAGATCAGAAAAGAGTGAAATAGAAAGTTTAATAGATTTTGATAAACCTGGGAATGGTATTGTTTATCCTATAAAATCAACACCTTCATTACCAAGAAGGAAATTACCACCACCGATGCCAGAGAGGGTGAATGGGGGTAATGGGGGTAACGGAGGCAATGGAGGTAATGGAGTCAATGGAGGCAATGGAGTCAATGGAGTCAATGGAGGTAATGGAGGTGAAGGAGGAATCACTGATAGAATTCCACCACCTCCACCACCAAGAAGAAACATACAAAAAGATACCTCTGATACCTCTAATACTACTTCATCTTCTTCATCATTACCAATTGGATTTTCTTCTATGCCATTAATACCAATTTCAACAACACCATCACCAAAATTAACACCAAAGAAGACAATGCCAATTATACCAAATAAACCAAGCCAATTAGCAGGAACTAAAACAAAAGAAAGTATTGAATCAAAGGAAAATGGTAATAATAATGTTCCAAAACCACCACCATCAAGAGGAGTAATGATGAATGAATGGAAACCTTTAATGCCAAATTAGGGGGAAGAGATTAAGCATAGGCGTTTGAGCATAGAAGTTTAGGCATTGGAGTTTGAAGCTCAATGAGAGACATTAGTGATAGTCATTATATAAGTATATTTAATGTATAGCATAAGGAGAGAAACGAACTACTGTGAAGCGACAAGTAAAGTGAGGTCGAAGTAGTACGAAATACTGAACTTTGCTCATAATTGAGATATATTACGTCGTGAGATAAAGTCGAGCAGAAGGCAACAAACTATTAAGCAAAGCAACTTGAGTATCAAACGGAGACCTAACCGATGGTCCCAATGACCTCTACAACTAGTATATAAGTAAATGGTAGTCTTTACTTCCGCGACATATCATTACAATGTCGCATTTCTCACTCATCTAATCCAAGATCTACTTCCCTATACATACCCCCCCACCTCATGTCTAAACGTATCAAAAACATATCTATATCCATCCCAATTCTTTATGGCAATACAGCTACAAAAATGCTTCCACATGAGAAAACTGCATTAATCCCACCAGATCATACTCATAGATGGACTGTCTACTTTAAACCTGTAGTAGATAATGTTGATCTCACACCAATACTCAAAAAAGTTACTTTTAAACTTCATGAAACTTATGATCAACCAATCAGAACTTGCGAAAAACCTCCCTATCAAGTTACAGAAACAGGATGGGGTGAATTTGAAATTATAATCAAACTTCATTTCAATTCTGGTTTTGAATTGAATGATAAGAACTTTCAGATCTTTCACAACTTAAAGCTTCATCCCTATAAAAAGGGTGAAATGGCTGGAGTTAAAAAGATTGAAAATCCTGAAGATCAAGGTGATATCTCTTCTGTATCATATGATGAATTGGTATTTCAAGAACCAACTGAAAGAGTTTTTGAAGTTTTGACGCAAAAACCAGGAAATTTGTTACCTTATAAGTTGAGTAGTGAAGAAAACAGAGATAAAGAGTATTTAAGAAGTGATGAGTATGATGAGTTGAGTAGATTGGAATTAATAACTGGAAGAATAATGAAAGAAATCGAACATCAAAGAGGAGTTTATAATGGATTAGAGGAGGAAAAATTGGCTTTATTACAATGATGATATGAAAGCTTTGGGGATGTAAGGGAGTGAGGGAGTGAGGGAGTAAGATATCAGTACTATAACCACCTGGGATCTTGATCAAAAACAGTTTCAAGATCAGAAACTTCTTCAAAACTTGATTGCACACGTTGAAATCTTCATCAATGAACTAAATATATCTAATCAACCTATAAACTGAATGCAATACAAAGGAAGATTGTCGTTTTGCTCTTTGGGTCCAATTCACGCCCTACTCACGCCCTACTCACGCCCTTTCAAGTGCTTCCCTCAAGTCCACCCCATTACCAAACTTACCAAATTTCAAATAAACCTTACAAAACAATTTATCTTCCCTTATAACAACCAAGGTATCTAAAGGATATAATCCTCCACCCAATGGGTCAAGTATACTAAAATACTTACTTAAGATTTGACATTGATTATTATCAACAAAACTAACCTCAAACCGATTTTCTTCGTCCTCAACAATATCATCATCTTGTTCAAAAAAATCAACACTCATTGATTTAACGACATTTGGTTTATAATCACCAGTGATTATCAATGCTTCTTTACAGATTTGATAAATATCATTTACAAACTCTTTACCTTGAACACCTAAGAAGAAGAGATATTTGATATCACCTGGTTGTTTTTGATTTATTAAAGAAAGAATTTGTGGGTTAATCGTGGTTGAACTGAGTTCATTGATTCGATTTTGATCATGTGTTTGGGATGAATTCAATGATAATTTCAATTTTTTCAATGGAGGTTGATTTGCTAATAAGTCAATAGATGATGATGTTTTACTCATTGGATGTGTCTAATAGCAAAAACTTGATTCGCCAATGGATTCAAGTCCAATGAACTTGTGTTTGATTTACTCCACAAATATAGAGATGACATGGAGTGTATAGATGAGGAGATGAGATGCATCTACGATGGTTCAAAGAGGTGACAATAGTGTTAGAAGACTCTCATGCTAATTGGTGTTAGAGGTTGGAAGTAGTCTTGAAATTTGGTTGGCAGTGTTGGGTAATAATTTGTAATAGTATGTAATGATAAATATTGAATATTATATTAGCAAGATAAGATTAAAGTATCTGAATACATGTATATATTGGTATGTGGGGATTAGCTTGTGGAGGTTTGGGGCGCTATTATGGATATGGAAGGTTAAATCACTAGCAAATAGAAACTTTTGATACCTTAATCAGTTTAGGGGAATCATTTGGTATTAATATTCCAATCTTACTCTTTATTAAAAGAATTAGAGATAGTATGAAATGGAA
>JAJLZT010000025.1:0-49507 GCA_030572295.1 Glucitozyma multigemmis
CTATATATATCTAGATTAATATATTGTTTTAAATTTAGGAATTGTAGTAGAGGAGTAGGGGAGTAGGGGAGAAAGGGAACAGGTGAGTAGGGGAGGACTTGAAATAGAGTCAAGACTAAAGGTGAGGAAAAAAGGGAAGAGACAAAGAGACGAAACAAGGATAAACACCAGATGGAGCAATGAATACTTAACCCCCTACATCAAATTATACTAGAGATCTATTTGACAATCCGACGACCTCATCCCAACTCTATCATACAAACTCACGTCACTCCATAATCAGAGATTTCGCGACTTCGCGATGACTCAATATCATCAACTCATGTCAACACTCATTAAAATTCCAGCATCATCTGCTAATATTGGTCCAGGATTTGATGTTTTAGGAATCAGTCTTCAACTTTATCTTGAAATCAAAGTTGAAGTGGATTCTTCGATCGATACAACTTTTGATCCAAACAATATCAAAATTGAATATGTTGGTGATAATCACACTGTACCAAGACAATCAGATCAAAATTTGATAACTCAAACTGCTTTGTATATTTTAAGAAATAATGGTATATCAAAATTTGAAAAAGGTACACTGATTTTGATCAAAAATGATATACCATTAGGAAGAGGTTTAGGATCAAGTGGTGCAGCTATAGTTGGTGGAGCTTTACTTGCAAATCATTTAGGTAATTTAAAACTTTCAAAAGAGAGACTTTTAGATTATTGTTTGATGATAGAAAGACATCCTGATAACATAGCAGCAGCAATGTTTGGTGGATTTGTAGGTTCATTTTTAAGGGAATTTAAAGAAGAAGAAGATATTCTGAGTATTACAGTTGACTCAATCTTACAAGGTTTGATAACATCTTCACCTCCATTAGAAATTTCACAATATATTAAATATAATTGGTGTAAAAAGGTAAAATGTGTTACAATTATACCAAAATTTGAACTTTCTACTGATAAAGCAAGATCAGTTTTACCTGCTATATATGAAAAGAAAGATATTGTTTACAACTTACAAAGATTGGCAATTTTAACAACTGCTTTAACTCAAGAAAATCCAAATTGTAATATGATTTGGGAATCTATGAAAGATAAACTTCATCAACCATATAGATCAAATTTAATCCCAGGTTTAAATGAAGTTTTGACACTTTCACCTAATGACAATGAAGGATTTTGTGGAGTATGTCTTTCAGGAGCTGGGCCAACTGTTTTATGTTTAGCGATTAATAATTTCGAAACAATTGCTACTAAAGTTGTTAAAATTTTTGAAAAAAATGGAGTTGAGTGTGATTGGAAAGTTTTAGATTTAGCTTATGATGGTGCAATAACCGAGGATTTGTAAAAAGTGCTGTTTTGAGTTGGAGAATGGTATGATCTTCAACTGTTCAAGACTAAGATGTATAAAATTATATAGATATATATATAGAGAGTAAGACATTAAGGCTTCTTAGATTGTATTTCTTCACAAAGAAAGCTAGCTAACTTTGAAACCAAGGTTTATGAAATTGAAAATAGAAGAGACAATCTATGGTGAATTGTCTTGATGGACATTGCTACCCTCGCTACTTCTTTCGCATCCACTCCTTTATATAATCAACACCTAAATATCAATCTCTCCACTAATCATCATACCTATAATGGGACTACCAATTGACCAATCCCATCAAGATTTACAAACTCAAATTATAACTCAAGATATCTTTAATAGATCATCTACACAAGCCATTTCCTTACAAAATATTGAGGTCAATGGTGGTGAAAAGTTTAGTGATGAGTTCTTTTCAAAGATATTTGATAATTTGATAAGTACGAATAGCTTGACTTTCAAAGATTTAGTTGAAAATGTAGAAAGATCTTATATGAATCTTTTGAAGACTGATGTTTTCAAAGAAGTCAAAGTTTCAATTGAAGCTGATAGGTTTTCAAAACCAATTGAAGCTTCAAAACCTGATCCAATCAAAGCAAAAGTATTGGCTGAAAGATCAGAGAGTAAAGAAAAGCTCTTGACAAACGTGAAGGAATCCTCCAAAAAGAAGTCTATTACTCTGGAAGGTAAATCTAATAAAGTTACATCTCCATTCAGCTCAATACCAGTTAAAGTCTTTTTTGACTTGATACCTAAAAATTTGAATATTTTCCAATTCTTTCTTAACTTTAACAACTTTGAACATCTTAATCTTAATCTTAATTATCTTAATAAGAATTTTAGTTCGAATGGTGAATCTGTTAACATAGATGTATTATATAATCCGTTTAGACCGATTTTATTCTCTGGATTGTCATTTAAATCTAGTTTAAAAGATCCAAATTATAGCTTAGTTATTGATGTTATTAATGAGCAGATCCAAAATAACTTGAATGATAAGAAGGAATTCCCATCAGGAACAATATCTGGTGGTAAAATTGGAATTTCTTATAAAGATTGGCAAAATTGGCAAAAACAAAGTCATATTGAAATTTTCAATGGTGTAAGTTTACTTAAAAGATCAGAAAGATCAAGTAATGATGATTTAAAATCTTCATTACTCTCATCATTTCATTATTCTAATCTTAAATATTTGAATTCTATAACTAAAAATTTCCCCATCGAAGGTTTAGATATAAAAATTTCAAATGAACTTTCATCTACACAACAAATAGAAACTTCAACTCTGCCAAAACAAACAACAAGTGGGTTCAACAAGATTTCATTAGATTCATCTTATTATATTTCTAATTTCAATGAGTTGTTTACTACTAAAATTGGAGCTAATTTTGGATCTATTAACCTATCTTCACCACTTTCTTCAAATTTTGATAAGTTTTATTTAGGAGGATTTAATTCTTTCAAAGGATTCTCCAGAAATTCCATAAATCCAGATGGTGGATTACAATTTGGAGTTTTAGGTTTGACTATATATTCAAAACTTCCAAGTTTTATTTATCATTCACATAGACTTAAAGAATTTGAAGATGGTAAAGGTAATGAAATTAATCCTTTAAGGTTATATTTTGATAGTAAAGTTGGTACAATTGGAGGTAAATTATTCCAAAAAGAGGATTTATCAGGATCAATTGGGTTTGGATTAAAATACTTTAACCATTGGGCAAATTTTGATATTGGATATTATTTTGCAAAGAGGTATAATGGTGGAATTGATGGTATTAATGATGGAGTTCAATTTGAAGTTTCAATTGGAGGATCGAATTTGTGAGAGAGAGCGAAAGCTAAATAGATAGCGAAGCGAACGATTTAGCAAACTAAAGACTTGACGTACTCAAGAGAGAGCGAAGGAGCTAAGGAGCTAATGAGCTAATAAGCTCAGAGAGCTGAGAGGAGATAGATTAAGGTAGATAGATGAATAAAATGTATAGTGAGAGCGAAGCGAACGATTTAGCGAAATGATTTGCAAACGTGCTACAAAGAGAGCGAATTGAAGAGAGAACGCGAGCTAGCGAACTAGAGAGAGCGCGAGCTAGCGAACTAGAGAGAGCGCGAGCTAGCGAACTAGAGAGAGCGCGAGCTAGCGAACTAGAGCGAAAGCTAATGGAAAAACGAACTAGAGAGAGGGCTGACGATCCAGCGAACTAAAGAGCTAACGATCCAGCGAGCTATCCAACTAAAGATTAGAAATAAAAAAGTAACCACCTTCTTCATCAGCTGAAGAATAAAGCATCAGAATAAGTAGAGTAGTATCCTCCTCCTCCTCCTCCTCCTCCTCCTCCATCAATTGAGCTACGCTCAATTGATTCAAATCTCTCTCTCCCATAGACACACAAAAACATCAACCTCACCAAAAATTGCTATTTCAACTTCTCTTCACTACAATTCCTTCCTTAGTTGCTATATTTAAATCTAAATCACCCTGTATAGGTCTCATAATCGAGTTTTGCAGTTAAGTAGAAGGATAAAAATAGCTTTTAAAACAGAACTAACAGGCCTTCTGACCCGTTACTCCAACCAATTACTATGCTACCTGAAAATGAAATAATTCAAAAAACTCTTCTATCTATTAAACAATACAGTAATCAATCATCTCTTAAGAAAGCTGTCTTAGAAAATGATTATACTCACATTAATAAATCATACTTAAGATCACTTGTATGGAAAAGTTTCTATATAACAAACACTTTGAATATAAATCAATGGGATAAAGCATTACATCATGAAAGAATTGTATATTCAGAATTATATGATGATTGTAAAATTCCATGGTGGAGTCTAGATAAAGATTCTAAATATTATAAACCAATACCAACCGGTATAATATCAAGAGAAATTGCAAATTCTGACCCTTTAAATGATTCAGAAACCCACATTTCTGATCCAGATTTATTACAAATGATTATACTTGATGTAGAAAGACTTTTCCCTGGTGAGACGTTCTTTAATCATGATATCAAATTAGATATAATACAAATATTATTTGTATGGTCAAAATGTCATTCTGGTTATAAACAAGGATATCATGAGATTTGTGGTTTGATCTATATGAATCTTGCAAAAGAAAGTATACAAATACCAAAAACAAATACCATAACAACTGATGATTTAAAGATTTTGAATTTGTATGATATTAAATATCTTTGTAATGATATCTTTACTATAATGAACAAATTTCTTATATCTAATCAGATAGTTAGTCATTTCTTTCAATCTGAGGATGCTTTATGGAAATCGATTGAACTATTTAATATGTATTTAATCAAAGTCGATCAATTGATACATTATAACTTAATTAGTAAACTAAAGCTAGAATCACAATTATGGTTGATTAGATATCTTAGATTGTTATTTATAAGAGAATTAGGATCAAATCTAGAGAATGTTAGTCAAATTTGGGATAAAATGGTTGTTGTTAGTGGTAATGTCGTAAATATGTCAGAAATTGTAATTTTTATGGTTATAGTATTATTAATCCATATTAAAACAGATTTAATAGCTTGTGATTTCTCTGAGTCATTATCATTACTTATACATTATCCAATTAAAGAAAAGTTTAGTAAGATGAATCAAAATGAGTTTGTACATGGATTATTTAGTGATGGTTATGAATTATATCAAAGAAGAGGAAATGACTTGAAATTGTATGAATATGGAGTCAAATTGAACTTGAAGTATAATCCAAATTTAAAGATTAAAATGAGTTATAATGGTACAAGTATAACACCAAGAAGTAGTGGTAGTATGGAAGGAAGTAGGATTGATGGAGAAAAAATTGCATTTGATAAATTGAGATTAGAGATGAGGTTGAAGAAGAAGGTTCAACTGATGATAAAGAGGTAGGAGGTAGTTTATAGAATGAATACAGAGTTGATGTAACGACATGATATGTCTTTCTCTGTGTATGTACAACAACGTCTCTTGCGATATCACGACATTTATATAGCCAACTTCATCTCCATACGACATTTATATATCACCTCCATCATGGGTAAAAGAAAATCATCAGCAAAACCAGTTAAAAAAATTAAACAAAAACTTGATATAACATTTCAATGTCTATTTTGTAATCATGAAAAATCTGTTGTTTGTGTTTTAGATAAAAAGAATTCACTTGGTGAATTACATTGTAAAATATGTGGACAAAGTTTCCAAACAAGTATAAATAGTTTGAGTCAACCAGTCGATATATATTCTGATTGGATTGATGCTTGTGAAGATTTAGCTGAAGAAGAAGGTGAAGAAGGTGAGAATGAATTGAGTGATGAAGATAAAAAAATTGTATTAGAATCAGATGATGAGTATTAACAAGTTTGCGAAGCGAACTTGTGAGAGGTGAAGGTTCAAGCGAATGAGAGATGAAGGTTCAAGCGAATGAGAGGTGAAGGTTCAAGAAGTTCATCTCTCAAGTTCGCGCGAGTGAAGTATAATGGAGAGTTAGTTAGCGATCTTGGCTAGTGAAGATAGACAAAAAAGTTAGCGTAGAAGCCTCGAAATAACACTTATTCGGCGATCTCTAGATCGCTCAAACACAAATAAAACGAAAATTCCAAAACAATAGAATAGCAATAGAATCAAAAGACAGAACGTTCATGGTCACCTCAAAATCAATTCTACATAATAAACAAATTAATATATATCTATTCTCTTGTATCAAATTTTGCAAAATTTTGTAAAACTTCATCATACGCTTCACGTAAATCATCATCGCCAGTTCTTGGTATAAATTTATGAGCTTCATTTATATTCGGATTTTCTTTTGTTAACTCTTTCAACCGTTTCATTATACCGTTTATATCAAAGATCTCTTTTTCTCCCTTTGGAGTGTCCTTTTGCATTTCAAATACATTACCAATAGAGATTTTATTCTGTTTCAATTTTGAAAGATAACTTATTAATTGATCTAGATCGGCTAAATCAACACTTAAAAGTGTTTTCCTTATATCATCACCTGATAATTCTTGATTTTGGGTATAATCATTTTCAGGATGATGAAAATCGTGAAGTTTTGATAATTTTAAGAATGAACCTTCTTCTTTTTCTAATTGGGTTAGGTTATTTCTTGAACTGTTTCTTGATATTAAACTTGGATTATTAGAAAGGATACTTTCCAAGTTTTTTGATGTTGATGATTTCTCAACTGTTTTTTCTTCATCATCAACTTCATCTACATTTTCAACTCCAGTTCGTTTTAAAAAATCTGTTGATAATTTCTCTTCATCCCCTAATGAAATATCAATTAATTTTAAGCCTTTTTCTAGTGTTGAATCTATAAATAAGAATTTTATTAATGTCTCTTTTCCTTCCACTGTTAATTGATTTTTAAGCTGAACTTTGAATAACTCTTCTACTGTTTGTCTTAGTTCTTTACGAATATTCTTTGCCTTTTCTATAAATTCAATGACTTCTTCATTATTTAAATCTAATCTATGTTCTGATTTTAGTAACAAGATTTTACTAAAATGTTCACTAACAGAGTAAGTCTCATCAGCTGATTCTGTTTCTGGATTCTTTGATGAATATAATAGTCTTTCCATATTTCTCATAGTATATAAACCTCTTCTCTCTTTAAATATATCAGGTAAATCATCAAAATCACATTCAAGATTTATAAGAGATTTTGAATTTTGAAGTCCTTCTAATAAAGCTGATCCGGATACCAAATCGATTTTATTACCAACTATTGACAAGTAACCAATATTCTTACATAATGGGATGATTTGTGATATCTTGATTATGGAATTCTTACTTAGATTATTGTTATCAACATGAAGTCTCATAAGTTTTGGGAATAATGGGAATTTATCTGTAAAGTATAGCACTATTTTATCTTGTTCATTCAAAGATTCCAGAGAGGAATGAGTAGAAGTTATAGATTCTCCTAATTCTACCGAGTCTCCTAATTCTTTTTCTTCTACCAAAGATCCTCCACTTCCTCCAACTCCTCCAACTCCTCCAAATAACCTGGAATTATTCGAAAAATCTAAATATTTTAAATTTGGTAATCTCATCAACAACAACTCAAACATCTGTTTGAAAACTTCTGAAAATCGAATATTAGTCGAATTGAAACTCAAAAAGATAATAGAACTGTTTTTTATTAACTTCTCCCATCCTTCAATCTTCTTAAATTCTAATATTATACTAAGATATTTAAGTGAAGAAAAATCATTATAACCTAAATCTATACCTCTAACAAATGGTTTTAATAACCATTGAGTTACTATAATCTTAACATGAGATACACTTAGGTTATTATAAGCAAGTCCTAATCTACAAGTCTTTAAAGAAATTGCATGTTTTATGAGTTTTTCAAAAATATCAACATCGGTTATACAACATCCAGTTAATATCAATTCTTCAATACCACCTCTAGCAGTTATTGTAGCAGTAAATAATGACCAATCCATATCAGATCTATTTTCATTATTGCATTTCATACGTTTAACTGATTCTTCTTCTTTTATTTGTTCAGGTTTTTTCTTCTTCTTTTTCAATAAATTTACATATAAAGATGGACATTGAGTTATATCTAATTTGTTCAACACCGTATTTCTCGATAAGAACCAACATAGTAAAGACCAGCCTTTTTCATCTATTGGAGTATTTCTTAAACTTAACTTTTCCAATTGTTTCTTTGCACTCATGGCTGATAATAAGATTTTAAATTGTTCTAAAGAAAGTCCAACCCCATCTAAAGAAACACATAAGACAGGTGCAATTCTTATAAAATCTGCAAATGTATGGATTTCAACCATTGACGGGGATGGATTTCGAAGTTGTAATATAGGAATTGGTGCCATTGACCCTTTTGGTATTTGTTTTAATATTGCTGGTATAGGTAAAATTTCTCTTAAATGACAACATCTAGTATACATCAAATCAAGCGCCATTTTTTGTATTGGTATTGTATAACTTTTTGAATTTATTGGATGTGATAGTTTTTCAATTTGGATTGATTTTGCATGATTTGATATTTCAACGTCTTCAGAATCAACACTTTCTTTCTCTGGGTCTTTAGACTCATTTTTATCATCTCTTTCTTCTTTCTTCATATATCCTAATGATCCACTACCTCCAACAACAAGTCCACCACCTTGACCTAATTGTGATTTTTCAATAGCAATTTTATCTGCATCTGTTAAAGGATTAATTTTTATACCATTTGGAGTCATTTCCACATTACCTTTACGTGGATTCCTTGCTGAAATTTGTTGTGGTGGATCTATTAAAAAAGTTGAAGAATGGAATGCTACTCTTTTCAAAGGCTTTAAGCCTTTGAACTCAGGTAAAACATTCAAATCATTAGAACAAGTAGATACTGTTGATTCTTGTCTTGTTCTTTGCGTTGAATTCAGTGTACTTCTTCTTCTTAAAAAAAATAGTTTACTTTGATTTTCTTGTTGTTGTTGAGGTTGTGCTGGTTCATAACTTATAATAGAAGGATTTCGACTTTCCTTTTGTCGATAAAATTTAATATATTCATCTAATTTTGGATCAATTGATTCACAACTTGGTGATGTTGATCTATTTGGTGTTGAACTTGGAGGTGAGTTTAATTTATAATCTTGTTTGATAAGAGGTTCTTCTTTATTTAGAAACTTTCCTTTCCATTTAGAGAACAAACCTCCAATTTTCTCTCCTGATCCAATTGATGTAGAACTACTTCTTCTCTTATAATTTGGTTGTTCAGGTACTTGAAATTGAATTGGTGATATATTTGGATCTGAAATTGAGGGTTTTGTCTTTGTTTCAAACTTTTCATTTGTATTCGAAATATTAGTATTAAGATGTGGTTGTAGCTTTGATATTGGTGATTTCTCTAAAGGATCTATAAAAGAATCTCTTAAAATCCAATCAACATCGGTGTTTTTGACACCTTTTAAGTATGAATTGTTATCTTGTATTATTGTTTTGATGCTATCAAGATCAAGGTCATCATTTGACATTCTTTATATTAATTTCGATTCTATAATGCTTGTTTATGATAAAGTCTGGTTTTTAGTATGTATACCTATCGGGTGATATATGGGGTATTGTGTAATACACGAAGATGAAGATATTCAAATGAGATCTAGTTGAGATTGATATGATGCTAGAGTGTCTTATGGTTTAGGTTGTATTGGTGTTTTGAGTTTTATCAGGTGGTCTTTGTATTTTGTATAAGAGCATATACTAGAGATGGTAGTGTAGTGGTCCCTAGTCTTGGGTGTTTTAGTGATAGTCAGTAACTGGTGATACTATAGTCTATCGTCTGTGTATTCTCTTTGGTGTCTAGTCTCTGGCCTCTTAACCTAAAGGTGTTTTTTGTTGTATTGTCTTTATGAGTTTTACTGGACTCTCACTTTCTTCTCTGGTAATCTCTTGTCTCTCTTTGGTCTCAAGTGGTCTCTGGTCTCAAGTAACCTCTGCTAGTGATCTCTAATCTCAAGCAATATAAACTCGCCCAAGTTCTCTACTTCTCTACTTCTCTAAAATCTCTTCGTTCCCTATTGTCCTACATCATCATTCTCTTACCTTATTACTTTATTTACTTATCTAAGAATGCTCTGCGCTTAAAAAACGAATGACTTATACAACAATTACATACCCATCCCACCAAATTGACTCATCATCTTTTGCATCATACCAGGATTTTGCATCATTTGTTGTGCTTGTTGCATCATATCAGGGTTTTGACGCATCATTTGTTGAGCTTGTTGTATCATATTTGGATTATTCATCATTGATGCCATATCTGGCATTCCACCACCTCCTCCAGCACCACCACCACCAAACATACTCATTGCTTGTTGCATAAAATTTGGATTAGATTGTGCTTGTTGCATCATTCTTTGCATATTAGCTCCACCAGGTCCTCCCATTCCAGGTACTCCACCAGCATTTGCACCTCCCATCTTTTCTGCCATTGAAGCCATCATTCTTTGTTGTTGTAAAACCATTTCAACCTCGATTGCAGCACATCCTGAACCTCTCGCCACTCTTATAATTCTTTCTGGTTCTTTTGTAAATATTCTTCCATCTGAATCTAATTCCTTTGTTGTCATTGAATCCATTATATAAATCATATTTTTAATTTTATCACCAGTTTCTTCTTCACCAACTTGTGACATTATATTTGACATACCTGGTATCATTGATGCTATATTTGATAGTGGACCCATCTTCATAAAATTATTCATCTGAGTTTGAAAATCTCTTAAAGTAAATTTACCTTCTTTTATATTTTCAATTGTCTTTTGGTGTGATTCATCATCTTGCAAATTTAAGGATTGAACATGTTCAATCAAGGATTGGATATCACCAATACCTAATAACTTTGAGATGAATGTCGTTGGTTTAAAAGTCTCTAAATCATTTACATGTTCACCAGTACCAATAAATACAATTGGTGTTTTTGTGGTTGCAACTGCAGAAATAGCACCACCACCTTTTGCATGACCATCCATCTTTGTTAAAATAATAGAACCAAAATTTGAACTTTCTTTAAATGCTAATGCTTGTTGTTCAGCTGCTTGACCAATTGAACCATCCATAACCATAATTGTTTGAGATGGTTGAATTGTTTTGGAGATTTGGATCATTTCATCAAATAAAGATTGTTCTTGTTTATGTCTACCTGAAGTATCAACTATTATAATATCAAATTTCTCTTGTTTAAATTTTAAAACACCATCATAAGCAACTTTAACTGGATCAGTTTCAAGATATGATCCATAAAATGGTATTGAGGATTTTATAGCATTTTGTTTCAATTGATCAAAAGCCCCAGCTCTAAATGTATCAGCACAAACAAGCCCAATCTTATAACCTCTTTTTTTATAATATACTGCTAATTTTGTACATGAAGTTGTTTTACCAGCACCTTGTAAACCAACAAACATAATAACATGAGAATCAGCTGTTACTTTTGTAAGTTTCTTCTTATTCTTTGTAATTGTTTTATTTGACTTTGTTGATGATAATTTCTTTGGTTTTGGTGGTTCTTCATGAGAATCGACTAAAGCACAAAGTTCATCATAAACAATTTTTTGCAATTTCTTTTTTTTGTTTGTAATATTTTCTTCATCCTTGACAGTTTCAGCTACTTTTGCTTTGATGTTATCTCTTAATTTTGCAACTAATTTGATATTAACATCTGACTCAAGGAGAGCAGTACATAATTCTTTTATCATACCTTGAATTTCATTTTGGGAACCATTTTCAACAGTTGAGAGTGCATTACGCAATCTCGATCCTAAATCTGCTAAAACCATGAGGAAGTAGCGAAGAGTGGGAAGAAATAAGAATGAAGTTAGATGAGGTTAAAGGTATTATTGAATTTTGGACGATCTGAAAATTTATCATATGATAAAAATCACGTGGTTGAAAAATTTCAAATTAATCAAAATCTCTTATCTGATCTAAGATCGTTTGTATTGTCGAAAGAGTAAAAAAAAATATGTATTAGATAGCTATATTGACTTATATTGATAACTTCTTTCCTGCAGAAGAATTACATCAAAATCAACCTTTCTTCATTTTTTACCTTAGCAACATTATCATGAATCATTTCATCAATCATTTTCAAATCATTAGCTAAATTAATTTTAAAGACTGGGAATTCAATCATATCATCATCTAAATCACTTATGTATATAAAATTTGAAATTTTACTTGATTTCAAAATTGGAACTTGCATTAATTGTAAATTTGTAATTGAAGTCATAGTTTCAACAGATTCTTCAGAACAGATTGAACTTTCTAAAAACGACATATTAATACAATCATATTGTAAATTATTAGGTAGTTTTGTCAAAGAAGGTGAAGTTTGATCGAATTTAAAAGTATTTGTATGGTAATTTTGGAATGAAATTTGTGAAAAGTTTGGTTTTTGTTTTTTTATTGGTTGAGAATTATTTAGACTTCTTTTCATTGTGAGTATGTTTGGCGAGGACTAATGTTTGATTTTGATTTAGTTAGTGTTGATGTGTTTATAAGGATCAAATTGGTGATGCAAATTAATGGCGACTGCGTATGCGATTGATAATACGGGGAACTGCGAATGCGACTGATACGACGATTGATATTGAGAAAACGACTGATAGTGCGACTTATAGTGCAATGGAGAGCGACTGAGACTGGTGACTGCGACTGCAACTAATCTGATTGATAATGAAAAAGCGACGAAATCTTGGGCTTTGACTAAGATGAAAACTGGTTCTTTATATACTTGATATAAATATTTTCCTATTAACAAATTTACCGAAGGTGATTACAAGCGAACTGATTATATTATCGGAAAGTTGCGTATTGTTCTGTCTAAGCGATGACTTGGTTAAATATATATATACAAATTTTTCCAATCTATTCCAATCCCACTATCTCCTATATTTATATTATCTTTATCTATCTCTTATTTAGGTTTCCTATCTAAAGTTTTTTTGTTTATTTATGGATATTTACTCTATTTATCATATCATCATAAGTGCGTATAACCGCAATTATTGCTTATCTTGAAATCGAATTTGTGAGGTAAATCGGGATAATGAAACGAATTAGTGATTGTAAATTGCGCAATTGGGTCCTAAAATTTCAGTCATAAAGTCGCGTTTTATGAAAATGATTATAAAGTTTTAACGTACCTTTTCTTGAAATTAAAGTTGATTTTTATGGTGATAATCTGGTAATATTGTAGTATTAGTAGTCTATTTAGGTTTGGTTTTTTTTCGTATATTTAATTGAAGTCATTTTCAATTTAACTGAAACTTTTGACATATCTTTCGCAATCGCTCGCTATGGCATTCCTTCACTACGACATTTCTTTACTATGGCATTTCCTCACTACCTCATTCATTATCGACTCACTATCGCACCACTATCGCACCGGTTTCGCACTATCGATATCACTCCACTGCACCCCCACATTCATTCTAACTCATTCCATCGCTCACCTTTCACTCCACTTCCTCTAACCACTCCCTATTCACCCCACCACCCCACCAACCCAACATCTCATTCTTCTTATCAATGCCACATTATACATCTTATCAATCAAATCAATCAACATTCTCTCAATTTAGTAATAAATCCATTTTCAATCCCATTTCTTATTTCCGTTTGATTGTGGGGTGTAATCATGAGGCGCAATATGTCTCTTTCGCACCGATCTCAACACAAACATCTAAGCTATTTTCTTCGCAAAAAACTGGGGTTGTCTCAATAGGGGGTACATATTACTGGAGTGATTCTTTTTTTTTTTTTTTTTTGGACTTTTCTTTTATCTCAAATTCCTCTGCACGATAGCCTTTCGATTCGATTTCGTTTAATGCAAAAATGTGACGTAAAATGATCAAGTTCTAACTATAAGGTATTGTTGATGATAAGTCTTAGATAATCATACATCTCTTCTGATCTCTAAAATAACTTATCTTCTTTTTGCTTCTTCACTTTATTTTTCACACGTTTATACGGCTATAAACGCTGATGATACGGCAATTCTTCATATAATCTAACGAATACAATCAATGAAAATAATACGTAGATATTTTTAAATCAAACAATGTGGCTAGTCTTACCGATGATTCCTCTGTGTTCCTCTCTCTTCTTCTCTCTCTCCTACAACTTCTCCATCTCAAATTTCTTTCCTACTCCCAAATACAGAAACTTATTCCGAATTACTTGATAACCTTTTAATCAGTGAAATTTTCAAAATCAAATTTCATTAGATATGACATAATTGAAACTTTCCTTTTAATCGTTCGATTTAATCTTTCGATTTCCTAACTTGTTCGGTCTCCCTATTCATGAGTAATCTCTCAATTTCATAACCTTAAACCATTTTGAAACTTATTATGACCTTTTTGAAATTGAGGATCTAAAAGGAATTACATGTCATTATCGTGTCTCTTCTTATTTATAAGGTTCTAGAAAAAGAGAGGGTTAAAATGATATCAGGTACTTGAAATCAGGTACCTTTCTATTTCTGCATCTGTCATTCTCGCTATCTCTACTTTCTCACTTTCTCTGTTTTCGCACTATATCTACTTCCTTATTATCTGTTCTTCTCTCTCATCTCACTAAACCTCTCGATCCTCAACCTCTTCTCACTAAACCTCTCGATCCTCAACCTCTTCTCCCTAAATCTCTCGATCCTCAACCTCATCTCACTAAACCTCTCGATCCTCAACCTCTTCTCCCTAAATCTCTCGATCCTCAACCTCTTCTCCCTAAATCTCTCGATCCTCAACCTCTTCTCCCTAAATCTCTCGATCCTCAACCTCTTCTCCCTAAACCTCTTATCCCTAAATCTCTTCTCCTTACCCAACTCAAAACCTCCCTCCCATCTCCCTCTCTCATCTACAACATAACTCTCCAAAAAATTTCGTACATTTATTCTACTTCTGCAATAATCTCTTCTCTGAATTCTATAATCTCATCTTCGCTATCCTCTATTACTTCTTCGCTCTCCCCCTCATCATCACTCTCTCCCTCATCACTTTCCTCCTCCACCTCCTCAACATTTATAACAAATGTATCGTCATCAGAATCACTCTCAAATTCATACCTTGTAAACCATTCTATTGGTAACGACCTTTGATCCTTTATTAACCCCTCTAATTCTTTATTATCTAAATCGGTATCATCAACCCATTCATCGTCACTATCGTCACTCTCGATATAATCATCATCAATTTCATATTCAGATTCTTTAAATTCTTTAATACTTTCATTATAATTCCATATCTCTTTAAAATCTCCTTGAACATTTGCAAATACTCCAACTCCAACTAATAAACTTGGTACAATATATAATAAAGCTGGTTGTCCTTTTTTATATATATAAAGTACACTGGTAGTTATAATTAACCCTATCAAATAAGAAATCAATGCCATATAGAAATATGGCTTTGGATATGAATTCTTATGATGGAAAGTTGTATTTTTATGGTTTTGATGATATTTATAGATATCAAATCTAAGACATAATGATATGAAAAATCCTGGTAAAACAATATCTCCAAGACCTAGAATTGATGGATTCAACTTCCAATAACTTATCTCCGATGGTCTTGGTATAATAATTTTCATTGGTATATCTAATGAGGTTGCAACTGTCATCATGACTTTTGTACCGAAAACAAAATATATATCATAAAAGAACAAAGCTACTAATAAGAAACATCCGGTTTTAAAGCTTTGAAGTTTGAAGTTATAAAGTGATGTTATCACAAAATTAAATGCAACTGTATTTGATACAAGCCAATTTGTTTGTTCGAATGAATATGATGAATTTAATGATGGATTAAATTTGTAAAATCCAAAAGAAATAGCTAAAGCTAACGGGATAGTTAAAATAGATTTAAAGTCAAATATATAATTGTAACTTTGATCTTCAACCTTAATCTCAGTTGGTTCTAGAATCTCAATATCTTGTTCAATCAAGTATGTCTCAAATTTTTCAAACCATTTGGTTGATTTCCCAATTAAAGTTGGAGTTATCTTATCTATTGGTCCAAGAGGGAAATCATCATTATCTTTGGAAATACTTAATCTATATCTTTGAAGTCTAAAGTCAAAAAATTTCAAAACTAACGTAAAACATTGACAGATTGAAACATAACTTGTTGGGAAACTAATTAAAAGTACATACAAGTTAAATATATAATGAATTGTATCTATCTTGAAGTTTTTGACTATGTAATATAAAGTACAAAGTGAAATTGTAGCTATAATTGGATAAAATAATGCAATAATTGGAGTAATTTGAACTTGAAAAAATGGTAAAGATGAAACGTTTGATATAATGTCAGCAGAATTATCTCTATCAATAGGATTATATATTGGATTTGTTTTGTTTTGAATTGGATCAAGAGAATTCTTTGGTTTTGAAATTGATGATAATGATCCAATTGTAGTAGATATCAAAGCAATTGATATCATTGAGATAAAACAGATCAAATCAGAATTTCCATATCTATAAGCTGAGTGAACTATATCGAATGATAGTTGATCTAGAAAGTTTGTTGTCATGAATTGATGTAAAGTAGATGAAGCAATAGAGATTTATTTATTGAGTGGGTCATGTGATACCAATCACATGATGCTATATATTTGAAAAAAACAATTGCTAAATTTTATCCCGTGATTTATATGATTCTGGTCACGTTTACATATTATCCCGTGGTTTTTAAACAGGATTAATCACGTTTTTTGATCACTACATACAAATTTATCATACACAACATTTGGCGCATAATTACGTCTGGCGATTAAAAAATCAACATGTATAATAAAAGTCCCTCTATAATAACGTGATTGGGTGATTCTTAATTTATGAGGAGATGTTTGAAAAAATAAGGACCATTTTTTAGTCTAGTAAATATTCTTCTTTCGGAGCTTTTAAAATCAAGTCCGAATTAAGTTACCCGGACATAATGCATCGAATGAAAATTTAACAATTAATTAAGGATACTTTGAATTTCAGGGACTCAATCCAATTAATTCTATATAGACCTAGAACTTACATAAGATATGTCTTATATTATCCCATTTTAAGATACTATATCACCAATTTCCTTATTCAATCTCTATCAAATCTTGTTAAACCCCCTCATCACCTGTATATTCAACAATTCTATAGATGTAACATACTAAATGGTCATTTCTTCGCAACAAGGTGATACCTAATTATTCTCTGACTGTATACAGGAATTCGCCAAAAAAAATCGGCACAAGATATATATAAGAAGATTGACTAGGAGGGAATAAAGGTACCATAACAAAAAGAGTAAAACGACGTATTCAATACTAGATATAACTAAGATATAACTTATAAAGAGATAAGTACAAAGATTATTAGATTAATTACTAAATATTTATTATGACAGATATATTTGAAAGATCAGCTTGTCATAATCTTCCTCATCTTAAAGAAGATTTCATCCCACCAGCATTAGATTCAACAACGGAAATATTTTGTGATCCAAAGATTGATGTTGCTGATATTGATATCCTTTGTTATGAAGATGATGATGAACCTTTGACTATAAAAAGTAAAAATTGTGATGAAAATACAATAAATGAAAAACCAAATTTAGTAAGAACAAGATCAAATAGATCAGGTAGTATAATATCACAAACACTTAGAAAATCAATGTGTTGTTCAAATAGTAATTTACATATGAAAAAAGTAAGTCCAGTTGGATCTAATAAGAGTTCAACAACATTGAATTTTTGTTCATTTGCTGATTTAATTACACAAGAACAAAATGGTGATGATACTGCTGAATATGAAAGAGTAAATGATTTTGAAAGAAATAAAATGGACAATTTTTCGTTTAAAACTGATGAGAATAAAGTAGAGGGAGTATGAGATGAGATTTTATTATGTGTACCCTAAACGGACTCTTAGACTTTGATAGTCATTCTAATTATAACCTTGAAGGTATTAATCCGTTAATCAACTATTAAAATTATTCCCCGTCTAGAATAAATATTAAACTTCAATTTTTCTGGTTGTGATATACGACTTTACTAGTGATAAACCTAAAAATATAAAACAAAAGTGAAATTTTAATAAAAGCATGTTTAAATTCTTTATGTAGGAGACTCTCTATGTTGTTGTTGATTAGTGATGACGATTTTTGGATTTAGACTTTAATTTTGAGTTTGTAGGGTTAAATGTCCGGTGATAATGAGATTACTGAGGGTGAACAAAGAAATGAGGTAAGAGAGAAATGGCGATGAAATTAAGGAAATGAGGTGAATAGATGGTTTTTTATGGATTGCAATCAAGATTTAAAGGTGGATTTCAAATGTGTTGGTTGAAATTAAAAGTTGTAATAATTTGAAAATTCTAAGATTGTTAAGAATTTTGTTTTTTTTTTTGGTCTCCTGTTTTCTCCTTTGGTCTCCTGTTTTTTTCTTTGGTCTTCTTTTTCTAAGAAGTGACGGTTTTATTTTTTGAATTTTATGGTTTAGTCTGCCTCAGAGTTAAAGCTGTATGATAATTCCTCAAGTCATCTTAGTATAATCTACAGAAAAAAAAAATCAGAACACATTTCAAAACGCTCAAATACTCAAAACACTACAAATCTGTCAACAAATTATATACCCACCCATTTCAACTCTTCCATCGTCATAAACTTTTCATCTTTTTATATTTTGCATTCTAACCTGTATATATCCAAAATTTTTCTTTTTCTGTCATTACACGACGCATCCAACGCCCATTCTCAATCTCAATGAAAAATTGAACTTGAATTGAATTTATTCCTTGACATATCAACTTCTAACCAATTCATCAAATCATTTCTAAGAAATCTCAATTATATTGAATTCGTATTAAGAAGACATTTATACTCCAACTTTCTGTATTTTAATTGCTTCATAGTCAAAGAAATACCATACATAGTAACTAACCAACCTCATCTTGCCACTCCACCAAACCCTTATGACTGAATCACTTTTTGATACTCAATTTACCGAAGGTAAACCAGATGATACTGCACTTCCATCACTTAAAGATAATACCTATTCACTTGCTTTAATTAATTATCGTGTTCTTGTTTCAATTAAAGAATCTGGTTGTCTTATTGGACAAAATGGTCAAGTAATCAATTCAATCCGTGAAGAAACTTCAACAAAAGCTGGGATTTCAAAATTAACTCCTGGATGTCATGAACGTATTTTAACCGTGTCAGGTATTTTAGATGATTGTGCAAAAGCTTTAAGTTATTTTGCTCAAGCTTTGGTAAATTCAACAGAACATAACATTTACAACTACTTCCCATTAAAACAATTATCAGCCACAGAAAATATCGAAGGTGAAACTGCAACTTTACGTTTATTAATCCCAAATTCTCAATTAGGTACTCTTATTGGATCAAAGGGTATTCGTATCCAACAAATTCAATCAGATTATAATATATCAATGATTTGCTCCAAGAACTTTTTACCAAATTCAAATGAGAGATTGGTTGAATTACAAGGTACAGTTGATAATTTATATGATGCTTTACGTATTATTTCAAGATGTTTGATCCTTGATTTTTCATCGATAACTAATACAAATTATTATATCCCAAGAGGTAAATCTTACAGCTCACGCCAAGTTGAATCTAATGATTATAATTCTTCTTCTTCAACATATCAAAAGAGATCATTACCATCAGACTCAATCTCTGAAACAATTACATTTGCAAATGATATTGTTGGTGCTCTAATTGGGAAAGGAGGATTACGTATTCAAGGCGTTCGTAGAGTTAGTGGTGCAACTATTGGAATTTCTGATGAAATTGAAGGTAAATCAGAAAGAATCTTTACTATAACTGGTTCACCTCGTTCAGTTGAAAAGGCAAAAGATTTGTTATTTCATAATTTAGAAAGAGAAGAACAAAGAAGGGCTGAAGAAAATCAGTAAATGGTGTATTACTACGTGGAATAGGAACAGTTTAGGCATTTAGTAGATTATTTTAATGTAAGCGATGACTTAAAAGTCACATGTATCACTGATTAGGTAAGCTAATTTCTCTAAATATTCCTGATCTGTGTTATCAAACCCATTTAAATCAGTACAATCAAGATCTAAAACTCCCCAGACTTTGTTATCTTTAATCAAAGGCACTACGATTTCACTTTTAGTTTCACCATCACAAGCAATATGACCTGGAAATTTTTCAACATTTTGAACTAATTGAGTTTGTTTTGATGAAGCAGCTGAACCACAAACTCCTTTACCAATTGAAATTCTTTGACATGCAACTTTACCTTGAAATGGACCAAGTATTAATTCATTTGTAGATTGTGTATTTATGACATAAAATCCAGCCCAATTCACTTTTATTTGAAGTGAATGATAAGCATGCCAAATTAATGAAGCACCATTTGATAAATTTGCTACCCAATTGGCAGTATCTAAACTTAAAGCTTCATAAGAATCTAAGACATTTTGAAGAGTTTCAGATTTTGTTAAATTGGATGAATAGTTTGAATAATCAGCGTGATGTGACATAGGGTAGAGGATTTGGTAAAGATTTCGCATTGTCGCGATGAGATGGTGGTGAGATGGTTAGCGAGGAGAGAGCAAGGGGTCGCGGTAAGATGGCAATGAGGTAAGGGAAGTGATTAAAGAGCATTTCAATTCAATTGTAAAACAATCTTTCTTTAGAGCTAATATTACAGCCCTACTAATCTCTCATATTCTTAATCTTTCTCTTTCATCTTTCTCGTTATTCTTCTCTACTATCTCGCTATTCGTCCCTCCCCATCTCCCCACAATGTCGCGATCTACTCCACCTCCAATATACATCGAACCTTAACTCTCCTCATAACTCTACCTCTACAACTTCATACAACTTCATACAACTTCTTCAATGGAATTGTTTGAACAATTCCTTAAATATAGAGGAATTACAATAACTCAAAAACAATCTCAAATAAATTCTTCAACACCAATTCCTCATATCTCTCATCGTAAACCATCACCAAATTCTGATCTTGATCTTTCGGATCTTGATGAAAGTATAAATACTAATGAAGAAGATGCTATTATAGATTATTTTGGTCTTGTAAATGATTCAAATCCTGATTCTGATGAATTTTATACTTTTCAAGATACAACTCATAATTTTGAATATGTTGCTTTAACTAAACATTCGGATCGAAGATATTCAAATAATTCAGAAATGCCTAATCTACGACCAAATCTAAAACCTTTTGCTTCCTTAAAATCATCTAAATTTCCTTTATCAAGTCAAGAAGCTTTCTATAAATGGGAATTTCATGATGATTTAAAATCAAAGGAAATTCATAATGAAGGTGGTATATACGAACCTTTCCGCCCTGGCTTTGTAGATATAACAACTTTAGATCCTTATTATATGTGTTCGTTACAACCAGGTGAAAAATTTAGAGATTCTATCTTGATGAAACCTTTAGGTTCAAAGTTATTACAAAATGCTTCTATCGTAAGAAAATACAAAAACAACTTAACTTGTTCATTAGGTGAATACTTTATAAGTGGTGTCAATTCAGAAATTTTGATTTATGAGTATGATATTGAAACTTTTCTACCTTTATCTTATCCAAGTTTAAAATTTGATTTAAAACCACCTTTTACTTCTGATTCTGATAGAGCTATATCAACTTGGCCTTCGTTTCCTCATACAATCAATTTCATGAAAACTTGTAAATGGTTGGGTACAAATGTCTTAGGAATATGTTTTGATGATGGTAATTTGATTATAATTAAGGAGTCGACTTTATTTAAAGCTATAAACCAATTTGGAACTATTGACTATACTAAGAAACTTCAACATAATGAGATTATCAAACCTGACTTTAAATTAAAACTTGAATCTTCACTTTGGGGGTTAGATTTTTATACATATCATGATGATACTTCTAATCATAATTTGATAGTTACTTCTGATAATTCACAATCAGTAACATTGTTTTATTATCATGAACTGGATAATCGATTTTATCGTATTAAATCACATCAACTACTTCATAATATTCCTGAAGTTTCAATATTAGATGTAAAAATTCAAAATGAAAATCATATCATAAAGATTTCATGTGCTTCTATATCTGGAGAACTTGTAGTATTCCAATTTTCTTTTAGGATTTCACAAGGTCCAATTGATGAGGTTGATGTTACTAATCATCAAAATCAAAATCAACTTATAACTTGTAAAAAATTTACAAGAATTTCATTTTCAACTCCAAAAGTCATATTACGGGTTCTATTAGGTGAAGATTGCTGGACAACAAAACCAATAGAAGCAAAATATTTCAAAAAAGTTCAATCTTTAAGAGCAATGACTGGTGATCATTCTATTTGTGAAGAAGTTGAAATTGAGAAAATGGCTACTGAATCTTCAATTTTAAATGAATCTCTTGATCCAGTATCATCTTCTCATTTGGGCTTAAGTACAACCATTCAATTCTTTGAAACTCCAACTGCAAAGTTTCTGCAATCAATTCATGAAAACCAACAAGTTTTATTTGAATCTGCGAAATTTACTCAAGTAGATGATGAATATCGAAGAATTCACAAGCTTATTAAGAATTTCAAATCTATTCCATCTTCAAAGATAAAGTCTCTTAATGGTAATGAATATAGATCACATATTGATTCAAATGATTTCAAATATTTAGCAGTTTCTTCGAGTCTGAAAATCGGTTTATTTCGATCTGATAATTTGTTTTGTAATGCTGCAACAAGAAAAGTATTTGATATAACTGTACCATTTAATGATGAGTTGATACCTTCTCATAGATTTTCAATAACTCATATTATACCTGAATTATCATGTTTTATTGCTGTAAGCCAACAAGGTTTAGTTACTTTGATGAGATTATGTCAACATCGCGGCCTATTTGGTATGAGACAAGAATATGTTGTACCTAATGGATTTAGACTTGCTTTAAGTTCAGATGGACTTCGCACTATATCTGGTCTTTGTGTTAGAGATATGTCACCACTGAAGTTTCTTCCTCGTTTTACTATTTACATTAGTTATACTGATGGTTTAGTAGTTGGTTATGAATTATCACATACAGATAATGAGAGTTTAGTTATTGCAAATTTGTAAGATAAAGTCTATCTATTTAGATCTAAGCTAGGTGGGTGAGTTTATATCCCTAAGACTCATAAACTTGGAGTATGCTCGTAGCTTGTTTCATTAACTACAACATGCATTGATATATTGGAGACCATGGCCAAAGGAGAATATTTTGCGAGGTCCAGCAATAGATATGAAGTCTCTGTGTGATTATTAAACTTAGGTTATCAAGATGAAGTACAACTGTTCTATCTGCGAGCTGAGGATTGAATTTGGAGACTGAGAATCGATAATGATCTGAGAATTCTCAGGATGAAATTTTAGGACTGATGGATTAGAACCCCTTGTATTATACCCATTGTTCGCAACTTTAGATGATTGACACTAGACTTAGACTATGGTTTGAAAGAGTTGGGTGAAGACCTGAATCTTCTGTAAAGACTCGATTCCTGGTGTTAATTTTTGTAAATTAGATCTACAAGCTATATATAATCTATATACAACGATAGCAATTATATGTCCTCTTTCCTGGTTAATTCTAGTTGTTTTGTAGCAAAATATTAATATTGACTAAATATTAGCTGTGTTAGTAAGGATTGCAAGTCAAAAAAATGTAAAAATACGTACGGATAAGGTGGTTCCATCTTTGCGGGTTGATATTGATTGTGTGCAAAGTGATGGAATTTGGGACTGGGACGGGGCGAAAATTCTGATTGAGTTCTTGGTCCGAGTTAGGACGGGACGGGGCAAAGTTCACTAGCTGGAAACGATCCGAGTAGGGGTGGGACGGGGCAAAGATCAGTAGCTGGGAACGATCCGAGAGGGATGGGACGGGACAAAGATCACTAGCTGGAAGCGATCCGAGTAGGGACGGGACAATAGGGACGGGACAATTGGGACGGGACAATTGGGACGGGATTGAGCAGATGGAATGGTACGGGCAAGGATCTCTGACTGGGTCCTTGATCCGAATTGGATGGGACAAAGATCACTAACTGGGTCCTTGATCCGAATTGGAACTGATACTGGGACGAGACGGAGCAAAGATCTCTGACTGGGTCCTTGATCCGAATTGGACAGGGCAAAGATCACTAACTGGGTCCTTGATCCGAATTAAAACTGAGACTGGGACGGGACGAGGCAAAGATCACTAGCTGAAGGTGATACGAGTAGGGACGGGACTGGATTTGGGACTGGATTTGGGACTGGGACTGGGTTTGGGACTGGGACTGGGTTTGGGACTGGGACTGGGTTTGGGACTGGGACTGGGTTTGGGACTGGGACTGGGTTTGGGACTGGGTTTGGGACTGGGTTTGGGACTGGGACTGGGTTTGGGACTGGGTTTGGGACTGGGACTGGGACTAAAACCTTTGACTAGTTCAGTGACCTGGAATGGACTCGGGAAGGATCAATTGGGGAACTGAATATCTGGGACTTGGACCGCAACTTACTACCCAACCAACTCGATAACCAATTCAACTAACTAAATATTTAAACTATACATTTCCTAGGAAGTAAAAAGTACCTATTTAAACTCATTTTGCAATTATAATTGCCAATACTTCCTATTTTACCATCTACCGACCTAATATCTATATCTAAATTAATTGAAAAAGTTAGTATCAAAACTTCAAACATACTTTGTAAATATACGTACAAATGTTATAAAAGAGACTGGAGATCTCTTTTCAACAGTTTTTTTGGTTTTTTGACTATAAATAATTATTTCAATTGGGTTTAAATGATTTGGAATAAATTTAAAAAATGTTAAGTAAAGCACAGTGTAATTTAATTAAGGTCCTATTGTTAGTATTAAAGAATTCTTATACATACTATTTTTAAACTTCTCTATTGTCCTCGGGACTTAATTTTTGAAATGAAACCTGTAAGTTAATAAAAACCTTTAAGGTGGCAAAACCTATAAGAATCCTGTGAGTTAGTAGATTAAAGCAAAAATATATAGCAAAGGTTAATTTTAATTCCATTTATGGAATTGTTTGAGTTTTAACTCGCTAATTGTTAGTAAGTGGTGAAACCAAATATATGATATCTTTCGGTATAAAATTTTCTAAAGATAATCCCATGTTTCTCAAATTCCCTCTTTAATCAATTTCAATTTAAAGTCTGTTTTCACAATTTCATCTCTTATCATGATACTAAGTCGATTTTGAAATTATGTATCTTAATTGCAACTTCTGACAATGCAATTACCGCGAGAAATACTGAATTGATTGTGGCCGTCACTCCAACAATCTCTCAGATTTCTCTTTCCAGTGGGTCCATATATAATGTTTACCATTATACACGGATTGCCAGCTATCTAGTAAAATACAAAGTGAGTTCAATTTCTAGATTACAAAATTTCCAAATCATTTGACAAAGAGCAAACTTCATCCGTTTTTCTCCAATTGATTTGTCTAGCTCGTTTTGATGAGATTTCTCATTGATAGTCAAAGCCGTCACTCCTCAACTATCGAGATATCCCTTGTGGGTTCATACACATGGTGCACGAATTACCAGCTACGATACTATAATTGACGTCCTCAATTTAGAAATAAAACATTTTTAAGAATCCGAATGTTATGATATTAATGAATTCGAAAACCAATTCTATTTATATATCTTTTGATTAATTTGTTCATTTGATACTTAAGTCAAATCTATATTGATCTTATGATGATTGAATTCAATAAGAGGTTTCACAAAGAAATTTACAAATTAGGAATTTGGATATATATTATAGGTGAGTACAAAGAGACGATAAGGCTGATGGTGGTACAATTACTATTGTAATTGTTATTATTACTTTTTTTGTTCTGCTAGTACAAATATTGTTGTACAACTACTTTGTACAACTACTTTGCACAACTAGTCTTCATAATTTTGTTTCGCAGCCAAAATGGTTGCAAGTCCGGGTAACCCTAGTTTTCTTTCTAATTCTTTAAAGGAAAGAGATTGCGTAGATAAAGAGAAGACAATACTTTAAACTAGAAATACAATTACTTTATTCTGATTCAAAAATGATATATAAGGCGGGTTTCTCTTTGAAAGAATTCCATAATCAAACTTGGCAATTTTAGACTTTGTTTTGGTATAACCTTCCCTTTAAGATTATCATATATAAAGTGCAAATACCTTCTCTTTGACGTACCTTACTTATACTCCTTCACGTGAGCTAATTATAAATCCATTTTTATTTCAACCGCGATTCCTTGAATCGTGACTAAATCGTTCAAATACAGGGAACTGTATATAATCATATTGATACAAATACTCAACTCCCTTTTCAAAATAAGACATTGTAATAACCTTGAACTCGTCTTCGGGAAGGTCGAAGGGAAACTAAAGTTTATATTATAGTTTCAAGAATCTGATATTAGAAGGTATATAACTAGATTGAAATCATCAAGATTTAAATTTCACACTCAGTATTAGCGATATCATCATCACATCTTTAAGATGGATCTACTTAACTTAGGTAAACAATCACGTAAAACTGGTTTAACAGTTAAAGAAAACTTACACAAAGATAAATACAATATGGAAGATATTGAGGAATTTTTTAGTGATGATGGTGATGACACTAGAAAGACTTCATTCATATCCCTAAATAAAACACCAAAATCAGTTATAACACCAAAAATTCGACGTAAAGGTTCAAATTCAACAACAAATTCATCATCAACATCAACAAATTCATCATTAAATGATGCAAAATTCAATACTGTTGCACGTAAAATCGATTTTACTGATGCAGAAGCTGATTCTTTTAACCTATCACCAATTGCAATATCATCTAAAAAATTGAAAAGAATAAAGAAATCACCTTTAAGATCACCACTACAACATGAAGATAAGAAGAATGATGATTTTGAAGATTATAATTCAGATTTTTTGGATAATGATATTTCATTATCACCAGTAAATTTATCACCAATAATATCACAAACTTTTTCACCTAAACTTGATATGAAACCAAATAATAAAAAGACATCTTCATTTACTAAAAAAATGGCTTTAGGTAAATCAAGAGGAAGATCAAGAGAAATACAAAATTTCAATACACCAATTTCTTCAATAGAGAAAATAAATCCAAGTCCATTACCTTCACCACCACCAGATGGCTTAAGAAGATCTAAAAGAACAAAGATTGCTCCTTTAGCATTTTGGAGAAATGAAAGAATTATATATTCTCGTCCAAATGAAGAGCCAAATATTAAGAAAATTCCATTACAGGAGATAAAAGAAGTTATACATATACCAGAATCAAATTCGAAGAAATCTAAGACGAAAAATCAAAGAAAATTATCACCACCAAAACTGAAAAGATCATCACCAATTCATTACGATTATGCATCTGACCCTGAAATTGAAGGCTCAGAATGGTTTAATGATCATCATATACAAATGGAAGTGTTTCTGGATCCAAATGACTTACAAAAGACAAATAGACATATTGCATTCACTGCTGAGGGTGGTGAATTTATAGAGAATAGTGATGATCCAAATAGAATTGGGAATTATAAAGTTGCAAATCTTTTTGATAAAGATAAAGATTTTACAGCTGCTGCTATAGTTCAACTACCTTTCGAGGGGTTTAAAGGATTAGTGAATTCAAGAGATATGGTTTATATGTTTCATGTAATGAAAGGATTGATTGAAGTTTCTTTGAATGATGAATCTTTTGTAGTTACAAGAGGTTGCTCGTTTGAAATTCCAAGAGGTAACTTTTATGGTTTGAAGAATATTGGTCAAGGTGAAGCAAAGTTGTTTTTAGTACAAAGTAAAATGGTGTGAGGAGAGTTCTTTACTTTGAAACTACACTACACTACTACACATCTACCTACCACTTTTTCTCTACGTGCCATGATTTATATTTATTATACACAAACAACATTAACCTTCAATCTTTGTAACTTCGGAACTTTCACCATCATAGTATCCAACCATTTTAACTTTAAATTCTGAAGCAGCAATACCAAATTGTTTTAAAATTAATGCTTGTCTTACATCTAAAGTATCTCCCTTTTCACAAACTTTGTATGGTTCACTAAGCGTTATCTTACCTGCCTTGATCTTTGTTGGTACTTTTAATTTATTTCTCATAATTTCTTCTAATGAATGTGACATTGGGACATCTTCTTCGATAGGAATTTCACCACCTCTTGAATATACAATACCTTCAGGGATAGTAAAACTTAATGGAGCCTTTGATTTAGCTCTTGAGTAATCTTGTTTTGTGTATGCTTCAAAGTATGCTTTAACAGTTTCTGGAGTTTCATTTGTGAAAAGTAAACCTGGAAGACCTGAACAAAGTTTTGCTAATTTATGTAAGTTATCTCTATATTCTTCTTCTGGTTTAACACCTAAAGCTTTAGCTAATACTTTGTTTTTACCTAAAATCAATTTGGATCCAATCCAATCTGATCTAATATCTTGTAAAACTGGTGTACGAACATCATCTAATTGTAAAATCCAAACATATTTAAATTCATCAAGAGCTGATCTGATTTCATCAAATATTCTGATCTTATTCTCTTTAGTCTTCTTATCTGTTTGAGCTAATGTAACAAGTTTAGAACGTTTTGATCTAGGCATTTTGTTAAAAGAATGATTTTTTCACTTATAAAAATTGAGCTCATCTCCAGAAGTTTAGAGTGTACTGTACACCAGTTTATGTGCAGGTAGTAATGATTTATAAACCGCCAGACCAACTGGTCCGATTGATTTATACTTGTGGAAAATGACCGGTGGGTTTATGTAATGAGGCGATGGGACTTCAATTAATTGGTAAAGTTCTTTTAATTCATTTGAAATCATTTCATATTGTATTGGGATTGGAATTTTGTCTAATTTCAAAAAGAGTCGTTCAAAAATAAGATAAATGTCAACGATTTCATAAATTAGAGATCGAGTAATTAGTGTAGCAGTTGAAGATACATTGGATATTGTGGTTGGTTCTGATGATTCCGTCATTTTAGAATTTTTTGACTCAACTGAATTTGTTCCGTCATTTGAAACTTGAGTTGATGAATTATCTAATAGATCTTCTTTAAATGTCACCTCGTCCTTATGACATTCTTCTCTCCCAACTCCATCTCTCATCCACTCGCACAACAATCTCATTAATTCAAATCCACAACTACTTAATTTATTTGATGTATAATTCATTTCATAAACTATTCTCTCCTTATTAAAACAAATATAATACTTTATACATTGTAATAAAACTCTACTTCTTAATGGCTTATTCTCGTCTTGCTTTGTCTTTATGTATAGATAAATGTTATAAAGTACTTTTCTTATAATCCTAATATCTATTGCACAAATAACTGCAAACAAATTTGGTGAAATGATGTCTTCATTCTCTTGTACTAGTACTCCAATTAATCCATTTACAAAATTTCCATACCTATATACTGATATTTTATTTGCTTCTGAAAATGTTATATAATCTCTTACAAGACTTACCATTTCAGGACAGATTGCAACATTTATCCATTCACTTAAATTTGTAAATAAATAATCTGTTGATCTCTTGTATCTATCTATCAATCGTTCTAGTCTTTTATCTTCCCCCAGAGTTTGAAATCCATATATGATTCTTAATAGATTGATAATTTTGACATCTTGAGTATTTGGTAATTCTTGAACTTCTTTTTCTATGTAATATCCTGTAACTCCTCTTCTTGTTAAAATTTGATCAAAAACTTCGATTACACCATCAACAGATAATTCATCCAATTTGAAGAATACAATTGGATTTGGTTTATCTTGAAATAATAGACTTTCAATTTTCAGCTCTAGAATATATTTGATAGGTTGATACAAGTCGATAATACTATCTATTTCCTCTTCATCTTTATTATCTTGATCTATTAGTAAAGTTTTGATTTCAATATCTACATGGTATTTGTGTTTAATATAGAGAAGAGAGGAGAGCAATACACCTAAAAGTATGATAATAATAGGACCATTTGACCCTTGATTACTTCCTTTTACCTTTGTGAGATTAGTTGCTGGTATTTGTTCAAAAACCATAAAGAATTCATCAATTTTACAAATTGGTGATTTAACAATAGGTTTGACTGATTCAATCAAAGGTATACTCATCATTGGTGGTATAGTCACCTTCATTATATAAGAAAGTGGCCCTATACATGCTGTCACAAGTAGTATCAAAGCTATAAACATTTTGATAATTAATGGCTGCAAAAATTATATTTATACTTGTATTTGCTTATGTAATATATATAATCACAAAGTCACATTATAAAATGCAGTACGTAACCTCATCTCTATATACTCCTCCTCACCAATCACCTTTGATAACTTCACCAGTTGGAGGTGGTAAATTTCTTTCGTATTTTGTACCATCTGGTCTACTTGGTGGAATATAAGGATCAGGATGTTCCCATTCAGCTAATTTATCTTTTGTTCTTTGAATCGCAAGTTGTAATTCTTCTATATTTGAAATATGTTTATTAGCTTCGAATTGTTGTCTAATTTTGATAGTTTCATTTCTATAAGCTTCAAATTTAAGTGAATGGTCATATGCTGTTCTTAATGCTTTTCTGAAAAGTGAAGCAACCCTTTTACTATTCGCCTCGGTGAATGGAAGTATCACTGACATTGAATAGCTTTTGAAGTATAGATTATTCTTTTTCTTATTGGGCACGAAGGTAGTGTGGATGTGTGTCATATGATTCAAGTCATGTGATAGAGTATGAGATATGAAAAAGACACCCAATACACGTCTTTGTCGCTTCTCTGATGTTACCTCTATCACCATACGTCTTCAACTTTACTCGATCTCCTACTACATCCCCATACTTCTCTCCAAACTCTATTCCTCTACCATCTACACTCGCCTTCACGTACAAATTCATTAATTATACAATTATAGTCCATACTATACTTTATCAGCAACACTCATCAAACTACCAACAAATGATAAAATCAATCTACCTCTAACTTCATTTATATCTTCAGGTACTAACCATATCAAAGCTCCAATCTTTCTTGCAATTGAAATAGCTAATCTAGCATTAGCATACTTTTCTTCTTCGGATAAATTATTACCTTGATATACTAAATCATAGTCAACATAACCTGGTTTAATACCATTTAAGATATCCAAAAGGAAAACACCATTTGACAAAGATGAATCTTTGAAAGATCTGACACTGTTTTGCTTCCCACCTTTAACAACTTGAGAATTTGCCCATTTTAAAATATCAGAATCACTCAAAGTTTCAGAATTTGAACTCAACTTTGATAAAGTGTTGATGATATTACGTCTCATAACTTGCCAAACTAAACCTAAAGTTAATAATTTATTACCATCAACGATATCAGACCCTTCAATACCAACTAAAGAAAATTTCTTAGATTTCCCAATTTCAACAGCATAATTTGTGTTTTCTAAAGCTTTGAAACGTGATAACTCAGAACCGTTTGTAGGCTTTTTATTAATATGTTTTAATGAAACTGAACCAGGCATTACTTTTTCAAACGCTTGTAATAATACCAAACCATCTTTTAAATCTTCAAATAATGATACTATAGGTGGATCGACATCTAAAGAATTTAACCATAATGTGAAAACTCTTGCTTCTCTTTCACCTTCAGCATCAAACTCTTCGATATCGGGTTTTTCACTTTCTTCAATTGGATCTAATCCTGGATATGTATTGAATAAATGTGCAACAAATGCTAAATTCAATTTTGGATTTCCAGAAACAAGTGAATTTGGTGTTAAATATTTTCTACATTCAATCTTTTCTGCATTTGATAAAACTTGCTCTGCTCTTTTCAATAGATCTGATGTTTGTAAAGGTTTTAAATCACAATATTCTGGTTGTAATTGATGAAGTAATATAGTATAAACTTCACCATCACTAACATCTTTTGAAAAATTTCCAACTCTTCTTTGTGATCCAGCATTTTTCAAATGATAATTAACCCAACGTAATAAAATTTGTTCAGGAGGTAATCTTAAAAACTGTTCCAAAGTTTCATCGTCTTCCAATAAACGGTATAATTCAGGATGATATTTGATATCAACTTTTGAAAGTAAACCTCTTCTTATAATTTGCCAAATTAAACCCAAGATCAAATGTTCTTTACCATCAATTATATCTTCTGAATGGACATTTACAACAACACATCCAATAGCTTTTGCTGAATTAATTACAATATTTGCATTTTCACTCATTTGGAAAGCATTAAGTACCTTTTTCTTAGCATTTGGTAAATTTAAAACACGAGTATCAATTGTATCAGGTACAGAATCATTTATCAACATTGATAAAACTAATCCATCACGACATTCATCAAAAATTTGAAATGTCTCAGTATCAAATGGTAATCTGGAACCAATTGCTGGATCACCTGATAAAACAGAATTAATATGTCTTGTAAATTCAGTTCTTTCTTCATCATTAATTGTATGAGTTGTACCTGAAGTCTTACCACCAATATAAGTTTTATGATTCAAATTTGCTGTTGCTACTGGTGCATGTGATGTTTTTGATTTTGGTATTGGTGATGTTGGTGTATTACCAAATGATTGAGGTTGTAAATTATCGCCACCACTATTTGTAGATTCTTTTAATTTTGCCATTAATTCAACATAATCATCAAGTTCAACATGACCTGATGCATCAACATCAACAAGTTTCAAAGCTTCTCTTGTTTCATCATAATTATATTTACCTTTAGTAGAAACTGCATTAATTGCTTCCTTTTTTTCAACCCATCCTTTATCTTCAAGATCAATATTTCTAAAGTCTTCAATGATCTCAAATAGATCGGATTGTTCTAATATTGGGAACTTTTTTTGCAATTTCAATACATTCATAATGAATTGAGTTGTTGAAGTTTTGTTTTAGGGAACCTTCTTTGATTATATGTTGAGGTGGGTCGTGTGTGGGTAAAGATTGCGGTTTAATGAGATTGAGATCTCTACAAAGTCACTGACTGAGACATGAAAAGATCTGGTAAATGTCGTGATAATGTATGACTTATTGAAATCGTATATCAAACTTTAAATCCTTGTATCTATACATCTTTAATCTTTAGGTTTATTTCTCTAATCTACTTTAAATTATCAAAAAACTTTATCTACTTCGCCTAATTAAACTTACATTATGACCCCGTTATACTAAGCCCCAATGATGTCATGAATCAAAAAGATGTTTGAATTTCTCAAAAGCAGCCGTTTCATCGTTCATCTCGTCTTTAATGTGGATAATCGGGCATTACGAGTTTACAATGTTCAAATTCAAATTCTTGTTGATCTCTTTCTTTATCTCTTCTTGATTGTTCTTTTAAACCAGCATTTTTACCGTAAAGAGATTGTCTTCTTCGAACTGTCAAATTCTTAACTTCTTTAGATTCATCATTGAATACTCCTCCTTCCTTTGCTTTTCCAATCTCTTTATTCCAACTAGATCTCCTAAAAGTCCTTGATCTAAAAATTGAAGGTCTTCGTCTTTGATCACTAGTCATTTCTAAATCAGTCTTCTTAGCCTTTTCATAATCAGTTACTAATTTCTCTCCAAGCATGAACCATTCAAAAACTCTTCTATCTTTAACAAACATATCAAAATATTCATTTGAAGTCAATCCTTCAAGATGACGAACTAATTTCAACCAAGCGGTTGCAAAATTATAACAAGTTATATCTGCTATTATAAAGGCTAACCTACCAATTTCTTTACTATCAAACCGAGGATCTAATCCTTTTGGATATTCTGATTTATATATATACATTCGAGGGATATTCTTTATTGGGATTGGATTCCATTTTGAAAATGCTTCAAATGTTGTTTTCAAAGGAATATTTCGATAATTTGCGTCAAGAATTCCATCTTCATTAATCCTAAGAGTATACAAATTTGTTATAAAATCTGTAACGGGAAATTCACATTCATTCACTGCTTTATCAATTGAATTGTATCTTTTGATCTTGATAAGAACTCGCTTGATATTAGCTTGAGTATTGAAAGGATCTTTAGATCCTACGATTTTCCTTGCATTCGGTTTTATCTCTCCAAAGAGTGGATGAATTGTTTTTGCTATAAGTGTCTCAGTAGAAAGTTCTTTAGAAAAAATACACTCTGATTTATAGTTAAACCAATATGAGAAATTACCCCAAATGTTTCTAATTTTCGAATCTACACTTGAAATTGTAATGTCATTATTACTTACGCTTTTATCTGCATCGTTTCTGAATAATCTTGTCTTCATATTCGACAAATTCTTATATAAATAACTTGATTTTGGGTTTTCATTCAAAGAGCTTTGAATACTATAGAAAGACTCATCAGGTATATCTAAATCGTGGTTGATGTTAGAAATTGACTTTATTGATTCTGTACCATCAAAATTGAAATCCCATCGGTTTTCATTGGATTGAGATTGGATTTTCGAGTTTTCATTCAAATTTGGGACTGAAGCTGAATTCAAAACATATCTTTGAAGACTGGGAAGTGTAAGATCATCCAGACTTAGATGTTTTCCGAAATTTATTGACATACTTAGAGATATGTTATGTCTTAAATGCGAACCACAAAAATGAATCAAAGCACTGGTGAATAGCATGGTAAAGAAGACGATAGTTGGATTTGGATGGATAATGATCACTGATATTTTGATTGTAAATGTTGTGGTGAATTTATACTATGTCTATATGTTATGGGAATAGTGTAACATTCATTTAGACAATCATAGCGTTTACCTATAAATACTCCATAGACAGTAATAAAAAGCCCGGTATGGTATAATTTTTATATTGAAAAGCTTTATGTCGTTGCCTGGACTTTTACTTGAATACACAGAGATCATGGACCTCCAGAACTTCCAAAATCAGACAGCAAGTTCTCGTTCAAACAGCCCCCACATATCTATAACTCATCAAAGTAACTATCAGAATAAATCATTAGGTAGCTATAGATCTCTATCACAGTCCGTATCTCACAACCCACAAACTTTTTCTTTCATCATTCGCATCAACACTCATATGACACAGAAAACTTCTTTAAAAAAAGGGTATTATAGTTTAAAGATATCACCTTACACCCATTTGAACCCACTCTATATCATTATAAATACAACCTTCCTCGACTTCTACCCTCTCTTCATCATCTTACTCTTCTCCCCATACTTCAGAATGCTCCAATCACATCGCATGTAATATAACGTGTACATTACAAAACCTATCACAAAATTCAGATTTTCATCACAGTTAACGTCAAATGGCTTCAATAACATCCATCGTAAAGGTTGCTGATGCAATCTTATCAAGACCAACACTTTCAAAAGTTGTTGTACCAGCTGCTAAATTGTTCTGTTCATATGCTGGTTACAGAGAATTGGGTTTGAAATTCAATGATTTGATCGCTGAAGAAAACCCAATTGTAGGAAAGGCTATTTCAAGATTACCATCAGATGAAATTTATGCAAGAAACTATAGATTTATTACTGCTCATCAATTAGCTTTATCACATCAATTATTACCATCAAGTAAAACTTTGAAACCTGAAGAAGATACTCACTATTTGATTCCATATATCTTAGAAGCTGAAAAGGAAGCTTTTGAAAAGGCAGAATTAGATAACATTCAAGTTTAAGGGAGAAAAATTGAGTTGTAGATACATATATAGTTATTGAACGTTTGTTCAGATCTAAAAGAGATGTAGACTATTACGATCGAAAGTTGGGATATGTAGATTTCATTCCTAATTAAAGCTTCAGGTTTCAGTCCATATAGACAATCGAATCTACACATTATACCATTTCTCTCTATTAATTGTATATTCTTCCCTTAATTCACGTCTATAAACTATCACCTTCTTATAATCCAATTCTAAACTTTCTTAATTGTTCTAAAGCCAAAAATGTCACAATAGTATGAGGACCGAGTCTTATGAAAGATGGTAACCAACCTCTAAACATAAAACCAACCCCTTCATTTTTCAAAGCTTTACTAATAATTGTAATCGCACCATCAGTTGAACCTTTTGCATTCATAATTCTCGTTTTAACAACATCAGCAGGTGAACAAACAGTAGTTGCAACTAAACCTGCTAGTAATGAAGCACTGAAATGTGTTGATTTCTTTGCTGGATCTAATTTAACAAAATCAACCAACATACTTTTTGCGATATCATAAGTTACAACTTGTGAAGCAGTCATTAAAATACCACGTACTAAATTTGGTAAAAGACCTCTAAATAATGAACTTATAGATTCTTCTTTTGCAATACGATAAATACCATCAAAAGCATTTCTATAATTTCTTCTTTGATCTAATGGTAACGTAGAATCATTTTGCATTCTAATGTTAACAACATCTGAAGGATTACCAACTAAACCACCTAAAGCACCAGCTATCATTGACATTGGTAATAAAACCAAAGTTGTTGGTTTCCCATAATTTTCAGTATAACTTGTTTTTAGATATTCATAAATACCAAATCTAGCAGTAGAATATGTAGCTTGACGTAAAAGAGAAGCAGTTAAACCAGAATAAATTTTGAGTGGACCTTCTTTGGTTATAATTTGCCATACCATTGATCCAAGACCTTGACCTGGTGTTTTAGCAGTTTGTAAACGAACTTTTGCAAGATCTAGTGGATGAGTAACAAGACAAGCTGACATTGAAGCGGCTCCACCATACCAGAAACTAGGGTTAGTAAGGGAAATAAGGAAGATCAATTTTAGCTGATCTGAAACTATTGTTATTCCAATAAAGTTATCATAGGATCATTATAAGCTAGACAATGATCTTTGGATAATTTCGGAGTTGAAAATCTTAAAATCAACTAAACTTTAAAATTCAAAGATTGATGACTTGATGATTAGGATCAACATAGGAGTTTTTAAACCGATTGATACTCTAATTACATACGGATACTTTTCACTCATTGTTGTAGAATGGATGAGATTTTGTTATCTATTTATCTGCTCATCGCTAAAACTCCGGCGGATTCCGGGTGAACAAGGTGGGGAGGGAGTGTTGGGAAAATACAAAATATACGAATGGTGTACGAACGGTGTGTACGATCGGTGAGCGTGAGCGAACCGGAGTTCAGTCTCAGTCTTAAGCACGCTCACCGGAATAAGTTACTGGTCTCAGTCTCAGTCTTACCGGAATAAGTTACTGGTCTCAGTCTCAGTCTTAATATTCAGTTGACCCCAAGATGATATTTTCTACAATCACAGATTCTTTGGTTTTGTAATAACTCTACGTACTTATATTCTCACTAAACTTACCCTATCTTACTATCCCCTCTACTCAAGCAGCCATTCTCTTAATCCCTCTTCATCCCTCTTCATGTCAATCAAAGAATTATCAATACTATTGATATTACTCTCATTACATAAAATGCATTCTTCCATTAAAATCTCGTCAACTTCTTTCTTATTTGATATAGAAGAGTTCTTTTTGAAATTCTGAAATATCTTTTTAAATCTATAATCACCTTTCAGTTTTAAATAATGTTTAACTAAACAATCTTTATGATAATTATGATGACAATTTGGGAAACAAAGAAATGTTTTTGTAACAACTAAATGATTACATAATTTACATGGTTCACCTGGTTCTATGATTGTAAAAATTTTCCCTTTTTTACCTAAATCTGTTGAAGTTTTGATTTCATTTTTTAATTTTTGTGAAATATTTAAAGATTCTTGCATTTCCAAGGAAAGTTGACTTATTTTTGTATTGTATTGATTTAATGATTGGACAATTTCATTTTTAAAGTGATTAATCATTATAGTTTCTGGAAACAATGGGAATAAGTCTTTAAGACTTAAAACATTATAACTTGATACTGATAAATGTGATAGATTAAGTAAGTATTGAAGTAATTTTTTCAACTTTAATGGTTCTATATTTGATATTAATTTATTTTCATCTTGAACAAAATCATTCATAAGATTTTTTGTTAAATTTTGGATGTGGTCTGATGAAGTTTTGGTATTATTTGAAATCTCGGTCTCATTTCTCTCGATTGCATTTTTCGCGATCCCAGTCTCATTTTTTGACATCGCGATCCCGGTCTTCTCGATTGCATCTTTCTCAATTTCAATATTTTCAAGTATCATCAACTCTTTACCTTCACAAACACATCCAATCAAATATCTAGCAAATTTAATCCATAATTTCTTTCTAGAACTATAACTTTCTTCTTCTAATTTTAATCTACCAACATATTTCAAATTTTCTTCTTGATGATAACTGGTATTAATACCATCAAAAGTTCCTTGTTTTAACTCCTCTTCTTTAATAGCAAACTTATCATACTTCTTTAATACAAATTCTGCTAGTTCTGGTAAATCATTATCAATAGCTAAACTCAAAGCTTGATCAAATAAATTCAAATCATTTATAAGAATTAATATAGCTGCTTGATATTGTTTATATGATAAACATAAACGAAGTATGAAATTTGCATCATAAAGTCTTGATCTTGTATTTGATTCTGATGTAATATGATTTAAAATATGATTAAGATGTTTGGATATTATTCCTCTTTTATAGTCTTCATTACATGGATAGGTGATCAACAATGATAGGTAATAATTATTTATCAAACTGCTTTGAATACCTTTATCAAAGATCAACTTTTGGAAAAAGATTATAGTTTGATTTTCAGTAAACTCAATTGTTTTATTAGTCTTGTTATAAATTAATATTGATGGTAATAATTTTTCATAATCAATATCATTAAATTTCAACCATGTATTTATCATCATCTTTGGGCTATTTAATAATAACACTGTTGCTCGATTATATATGGAAACTTTATCTTTATCATCATTATAAATCTTTATAAGAGTTTTTATACCATCATTCCAATTTTCTTGATCGATATGAAAATCTAATAAGAACTGATAATCCTTGATTAATTCAGCATATTTTATTAATTTCAATGGATAATTGAAGCTTTGTATTATTTGAAAAATGGTTTTTGAATCTAAAATTTTGAAATTTGTACTTAGAAAGTTTTGAAATCTATCTTCAAAAGAATTTAGATCTTGTGTTACTATGGAATCGTTAGTTCTGTTAACTTCTGATTCTAAATAGTGAATTAATCTAAGATATAACTCTGTTATCCAACTAGATAAGATGATAGATCTGATATGATTTTTCTCTGATTTAGATATTCTGAATTTCTCTAAGATATATTCAAGTAACAAGACCTCAGATTGGTAATTTTTGAAAGAATCTTTTGATGATGATAATAATATTAAACTGACTTTTTCAAATAGTTCATTCAGATTAGCTAAAATTTGTAAACCTTCAATTTGTAATGATATAGATGAATTTTCTAATAATGAATATCCTTGTTTTATTCTTATCATATTCTTTTTATGCTCAGTTTTAGTTGACTCTAATTCATCTAGACATTCTAATGCCAAATTAAATTGCCCCATTTTGAAATATAAATACCAAATAGAACTTGCTTCATCTTTTATAATAATTTCAAAGATTCTTTGGTTTGTAAATATCCAATAAGTATTGGATTTATAATCATTAATTATATTATGGATTTGTTCATTTCCAGAGAGTTCTAAATCTTTTTTAAGATCGATTTCTAATACTATCATATTTGATAATTTACTAACTAAAATCAACTTCCCATTTGCCAAACAAATGAAATGATGTTTTGTTAGTATTATGGACTCTGGTTTAGTTATTGGTAGATTTTCCTTAGTATTAAGCTCAAATTCTTTATCATTTGATATAATCTGATTTCCAAAACAAAATACATAATTTTGATGGTTTTTATTATGACAAACAAGATCACTATCAAATTTCAAATCTTTTGATTCTGGTGATGTTTTCTGTATCTTCTCAGTAAAATCATCATTATCAAAATTCCAAACTGATAATTTTTCATCGTGAATCAAAATTACTTTTGAATTTATAAACATTATACTTTGGATATTTGAAGTCTTATATAGTAATTTTATGTATTTATCATCTTTGATTTTGTTGTTAGATAAAGGTTCATTAGGTGTTATTAAAGCTGTATATACTGCTTCTTTTGTAGCTAATAAAAATTCTCCGCTACCACCATCACCATTACTTCCTTCACCACCTCCACCTCTATCTGGAAATGCAATATACTTTATATGTATATTCTTAAATTTACTTAGTAGTTTGAAATTAGTGTAATTAAAATTTAGATAATAATAAGATGTTTGATTGACTTGTACTATTAAATGTTCACCATTTGGATGAAGCCATGAATTTGTGATTTTATCATTAGGTGATGGAAGTTTCGATCTTGTTCCTTTAAAGGGATTTTGTAAATCTAATTTATAAACTGAATTTGGAAAGATTAGATACATCATATTGGATCCTATTAATAAGTTAATTAGGTTATCTTGAAGTTCAAATTGTAACTGAACATTTTCAATATCTATTGAGACTTTCTCATTAGAATTTTCAAAAACGCTTTCAGATTCAGTATCAATTCCATCAAATATTGAACCTGAATTGAATGAATTACCTGAATTCATTGAAAAGATATCATTCTCCATATTCGTACGTAGTAGAGTTGACATATATGGAGATATAGAGTGAGAATGAGAGACTAGATACCATGTCATATGCAGGTGGAAACCTATATCACCAAGACGAAGATGAGATAAGTTGAGTTCTATTCTTGATCCTGATGACAACACTATGATACAAAATTCATTTTTGTCCTTGGAATTTCCAGAGCTTATCATCATATCATTTTAATCATCAACTTAATTATGTGTTCTGCATTATACTTTGCATTCTTGAAGTCTCTTGGTGTATTTTGTGTTATTATCACTTTGTGGTTGATGCTTATATCAAGTCTAGTATCCATTATTTGAAAGTCAGATTAACCTCAAGTACCATCAAAACTTAGGATGAGCTCTTCAATTTTCATATTACCCACATCAACCACTTTGTTCTTGAAACAACAAATTTCTTCTAGTCACCTCCTTGAAACTCAAGTTGAAAATAAAAGCTTGAAGCCAGTAATAACTTATTCTAATGAGAATTTGACTACCTCTTATGATCTTGTTGAACCGATGTCATCAAAAGGACAATTTTATAAACCGATTTTTCAAAGTGTTAATACTAAAATTTCAAAGAGAATCGGAAAATTTACAAGAATGAGCACAAGTCATGATAATAAACCATTCCTTATAAGTCAAGACACAAATCTCAGTTCCAACGAGAACCTTAATGCAGATGTAGATTCATTAGTATCTAGTCAAACAAAAGTTGAAAAGGAAGACAATATTAAAAACGATTATTGTTCACAAATTCAAGAATTCAGAACTTACATTGATCAACAAGTTGATGAAGTAGTTTCAAAATGGGAAGATCGATTCAACTCCAAAGCAAACATTGCTCGCCTTTTAAATGAAATTGAAAGACTTGGTTCTATTGAAAAAGCAATACTAAAGAATAATTTTCCAATCACTTCATATATTGCAAAAGAATACGGTCTAAGAATATCTGATGAAGGTTTTTTGATAACTCGTTATGATACAATTCCACTTGAACCAACTTTCGCAGCCTTTAATAAGTATGACTCTCTTGCAAATAGAAAAAAAGATTTGAAAGATGATTTCCCATTCAATTCAGCGGATGATCCGTGTGAACTAGATCCTCGTTTCCATAAAGAGGAAATAATAAGATTAACTCATCTAATAAATCATGCTACAAATGAAATATTTGCTTCTGCTTGGTTTCAACTAGTTGAATGTCATATTGGAATTACTATAGATGACTATTGTGCAAACAATCGTGATAAGAGAATATTCGAATGGTATTTCTTGGGTCAAAAAGTTGCTTATGATCAGGAATCAAAGAAATTGGGTGTTTTCGATGATTTAAGTCACTCTTTGTGTGATCTGGAGGAATATACTATTTTATCTGATTTTGTGAATGGTGAATCCCAATCAAATACTCTGCTTTTGAGATGAAGAAAAGTTAAACCAAAGAAGATAATCACTAGACTTTACGAGTTTGATAGCCTTGTAGAGTAGGAGGATACACGAAGCTGTAATACAATAAATGCAATAGCAAAGATGAATAGTAAGACTTCAAATGATGTCTCTTCTCTACGTAATTTTGTTTTTTCTAAATCTTCATACCCCCGATACAACAACTATGCCCGCTACAAAAGCCCTACATAACTACTCTCCATAATTTCTATAATCTACTTTATCAATCTAAACAATCTACAAGACTCTATTCTAATAATTATACTCATCCTCTGCCATATCAGATGTATTTTTGAACCCCAATTTTGAAAGAATATGTAATGGTGTAGCACTTTCAACCAAATCAAATAATTCATTATTCTTACAAATTATCATACCCATGAATCCACAAGAATTTACACCAATTGTTAAATCGCCTTCTTTGAAATCTCCAAATTTCCTTGGTACAAGCATCATATAATCAGTTGTTAATAAAAAGTTATAAGAGATGTGATCAACTTCGTTTTCTCTAGATACTGTTAAACATCTTTGAAGTAATGATGTAAAATACATTGCAAAATCATCTTCTACTAAATCATTAACACTAGGTAATTTAGCAAGAAAATGAGCAAATGGTAGTTTTGGATTTTGTAATGGTTCATTCTTTACATTTGGTATAAAAGGTGCTGAAGTACCTGCTAAAGTCTCAGCAAATGGAGTGAACTCATCAGGAAGTGATAAAAATTGAATATGCTTATGAGGTTGAGAAGCACCACTTTCTTTACCACAATTATAAAATGCAAACCATCTCTCTTTGGTTTGTTCCTTTAGCTTACTCAAAATTGTATATGTCCCTATCAATTCATCTAAAGATAATGGTGTATCTTGAGATTTGAACTCTCTTGTAACCATCATAAAATGTTTTGCAACTACTGGATACTTATTAAAAACAATTCTAAATTGTTCATTTGGACCAAATTTTTCAACTATAGTCAATTCTGGTTCTGGATTTTCAAAAGGATTTGATTTTTGTGTTCCTTTCTCTGGTCTATGAACTAAAGAGTCTAATAATGTTAATTTAAAGTTCATTTCTACATCTTTAGTATCGATTAGTTTTGAATTACTACCATTGAATTTCAAATGCGATTCGGCTATAGCTTCTTCATATTTGTTACTTAATTTAGAGTATAAATCATCTGGTAATGAATACAACATTTGTAAGCTGATACTAGAGATGTCGAAGCTTATATCTTTGATCGTTCTGCAGATAATAAGGTTCATCTCAATTAGTCCGAAGTTGCAATAATCAAGTGAAAGTTAAAGTATGGCGATAAGATAAGGTTATACTACTCAATTTCTTGTTCACGTTGAGTTTTAATTAAGGGTGATGATTGGGAACAAAATTATATATTTCAAATTTAAAAAAACTCTGAAATCCCAATGACATCATGAGAATTCGCTGGGTTTAAGTTTTGATGGGTCTGCAGAATAAAGTCGAAATTATTAATGGCTCTAACAGATTGTTCCTTTAACTTTGCTATGGGTCAAGAACTTTACTAAAATCTTTGAATTTTGTAAAATTTCAACTATTTTATGTTATCACAATTGCAATAGCTGCAAGGGAGCCTTCCTCATTACAACAATTGCAACAGCTGCAAGAGAGCCTTCTACAGATCTACAATTTTTACAATTCTTAGACCTATAATGCTATCTATACAATTACTTTCTTGTAATCCAACTAAAAAATCTACTATGCCTTTTCTTTTTATGCAGCTTCAAACTATTTGTTTCATTGTCATTTAAGGCTTCATTGACAATGTCACCAAATGATAAAGACCATGATTTTCTATGGCCCTTTTTAATTGGTGATACTGGTGATTTATATTTGGGTATATTTGTTGAACTTAAAATTTTAACTTCTTTCGTTGATGGAGGTCGAGTAGGCAGTTTTATAACTGTAACCTCGGGTAATGAACTTATCTCTGATACATCTTGTTCTATAAGAGTATTTTCAGTCGATTCATGAGTGTCTTTTGATTGTCCTTTATAATTGGAATTTTGTGGTTGATTAGATTTATTTGGTGAAGTTTTCTCCTTTGTGACTGATTCAACTTGTTCAATCTCACTACCTGAATGAGTTATGATACTATCAGAAGCTGATAAAGATTCTGGACTACCTTGACTAACTAATATAGTAGGTGTAAGATCAATTGATCTTGAATCATCTAATTTATAAACTGTTTCTGAAACAATAGTGGCAAGTGTGGCTACATCACTTGGTGATTTTTCAAAACTGCTTGGTATATTTGTGCTCAAAGGACTATTTGCTGCAACTTGATATTTTGAAACTGGTGATGATATTCTTGTTTGCCTTAGTTGTTTTGCACTTCCTCTTTTGTTTAGTGAAGGTAAACTTGATGAGTGACCCAATTGTTTCTCTTTACCTCTTGAGCATGGAATTGCTATATTCTCAGTTGATGATACTTTTAGAGCTGATGAAATTTGGTATGACTTATCATAAAATGATTGATATCTGTTTGCTTTTGCTCCTGAACGTTTTGAAGGTGGAGGGGTTGATAATGCTCCCATAATGTTTGAATTATATGAGTCTTTAGATGAATTTGAAATTGTCTTTTCAATGATATATTTGTTCCCATTAAAACTACTACAAGATGAATTTGCTGATGAATTTGAATATATCCCACTCATTGAAGTTTGAGGATTTGTAAAAATAATTGCTTCATTAACATTTCCGAATAAATCCAGAGTTTCTTCTTCAATTCTAGTTGAATTTCCTGGTTCAGATTCTAAAATTGGTTGTTGAAATAAATTTGTTGGTGGGGTCACAGTAATACCCAGTGGAGGAGTAACAAAAGATTGTGATTTTAAAAATGGAGAAGCTAAAAATTCATCAGTTGAATAATTTGAAGGAGCCAGCTCTGTACGTTTATGAAAAGATTTTTGAAGATTCACATTTAAAATTTCATCCAAATCGATGACTGCTTCAGGGACGTTATCATTATTAAGGGTTGTTTCTTCTGTTGAAAAGAATTTTGTTTTGGGGGTTGAAGCAGATCTTGTATGAGTCATTTTAACAGGAGAGTATATTTTTTTTGGTGATTGATATACTGAAGATGAGATTGGAAAAGATGGTGGTGACATAAAGGAATCAACACGATTACCAGGGAATGAAAAGGCCCCTTGTGGTTTGAAATCTTCTTGATTATTAAATTGAAAATGTTTATCTAAATCATCAAACATAGAATCATCATTTTGAGTTTTTGTTGAAATTGAACCTTGAGGAGAAAATAAACCAAGACCAGCGGCATCAAAATCACCAGAAATAGCAGCAGATCTCCTATGTCTATGTCTTGGACCCGAAATTGGTGTTGTAGATAAATATGATGAATTTGGAGCTGATGACATAAATATATCTAAATTTTAAAAAAACTCTTTATTGAAACAGAAATGAACAGTATGCATAAATTGTTAAAGGAATGGACGCTTTCAAGAAGCAAGATAATGATTTAAAGCTTTTGAAGAAATCCCCCAAACACCTAAAACAAATAGATAAAAGTTACCAAGGGGACGTTAAAATCAAAGTATTTACCGCGTCAAAAAACCAATAAAGACGTTTTATACGCGTAATATAGGTTTGAGTTTGTCTCCGTGATAAGATTTTGAGATTTAAAACTCGTTAAAGCTCTTTTAAAACCTTTGATCAAATGTAATTGCTTTAAGTTGTGCCCCTCGTTACACGATTTTTTGCGAGAAAATTTTGTATGTTACCCGGAATAATACCCTCACTAAGCGTATTACTGCACTATTTAGATTGCGTATTTAGAGTTAAATTTCCTAGTTAATTGGATATATGCAGTTAGTAATAACAATCTAAACTATTGAGTTAAGTATGCGATCTTGAAATTATCTATTCAATGGTCATTTATAACTCAAATAAAAACTAAACTTAAGGAATTATTTGATTTGGTATAGTCAAACCTTTTAAATAGGTGTCGCAATCGATGTCGTTAGAATATTAGTTAACGCAGGTACAGCCATAAGGCGTAGTCTGACTTTTTTGACTCTCGTTAAATCATCTTTAAGCTTTAAGAACGCGCTTACTTCATGATGACTACATTTCTATCATACACGTTTCAAACCTACCTAATGCTTGGTTATGCATGTGGATGAAGAGTTAGTGTATAATTGATACTACTTTTGTATATTTGATGATGTTAAAAATTTTTTAAATCTTAAAGGGATAAGGATGATGTAATGTGAAGCACCCCTATCTCTGTTTCTGTCTGTGTCTGTCTGTGTGTCTCTCAATCACGACTTACTCTCTCAATCACGACTCAATCACGACTCACTGTCTCACTCACTCGCTTCGCTCGTGAGTTCGCTCGTGAGTTCGCTCGTGAGTTCACTACTTATGATTCTTCTTTGCAATTCTTCTCAACGCTCTTTGCTCATTCTTCATAACACCATCAACCATCTTATACTTACCTTTAATACCCTTTGGTCTACCACTTAATCCTTTATTTTGTCCTCTTGCAACAACATATGTTGCTTTTGGTTTGGTCTTTTGTTTCTTTGTCAACTTCTTCATTAATTTCTGAATCTCTTCTGATTTATCTCTTTCTGATTTATGATCATCATCATTAATCATATCTGATTTCTTCTTTAATTTTTCAAGTCTCTTGATAGCTCTCATCTTCTTACGTCCTTGAGCTTCTAAGACTTTTTTAATTGGTCTAGCATTTAATTGACGTTGTTTTTCTTTTATTGCCATTGCTGCTTCTTTTGTGATTGGTTTGGTAATTTTGGAATGTTTCTTTTCTTCATCTATAAACCATTCTGGTAAATTGTCATTATCTCTAAATGAATATCTATTTATACCTTCATTAATTAAATCATTCTTATTCATTTGTCCTAATGCAACTTGATGTGCAAGTGTCATTGCTTCTACTGTCGCTATATCAACTTGTTGTTTATGATCTTTTTTATTAAAAGATGTTTCATTATCAGAATCATCATCAAATCCATCATCATCATCCTTGTTTTCTTCATTAGTTACAATTTCAAAATCTGAATCACTGTCAATTTCCATTAATTCTGGTTTCTCTACTTTTGGTGGTATCTTGGATTTATTCACAACCTCATCTTTCTTTGTCATACTAGCTAATAATTCATCATCACCAATTTCTCCAAATATAGAATCAGATGCAAAAAATACTTTAGCACTTTTTGACATACCATCATTAGATTTTTTGGAAACTGTTAAATTATTGATTTTATCCTCATCATCTTCTTCATCTTCTTCATCAGATTCAAATTCATAATTCTTTGGTTCTTCTAAATCTTCATTCTCTTCATCACCATCTTTAATACCTTCCCATGCTTCATCATCAATATCTCCTCTAAGTTGTTTGGCTTTGAAATTTGTATCCTTTTCTGATCTTCTTTCTTGATATGAATGATACATATCATCTAATTGTGCTTCAAGTTCATCTAATTCATCCTCACTACCAACTTCAGCATCTTCTTCTATATGAATATCGTTATCTCTCATAAGTTCTTCATCATTAAAAATCATTCTTTTCTTACCTTTTGCTAACTTATCTAATTGTCCAGTCTTTTCAGCAGTTTTCAAATTGAATAATGATTCACTACCTAAAGAGGCGGCTTCAATACCTATATTCATATCTGTTAACATATTCATTTGCATTCTTTGTATCTCTTTTTGCTTTAATTCATTAGCTTGTTTCTTGATCCTTCTGGATTTTAACTTTTGTTTATCTGAAAGTTCTTGTAACTCTTTGTCAATTTGTTGATCTTCAGTTAAAGGTTCAACTTCAATTTCTGGTTTTTCTTCTTCAGCATCAATTCCTAAAAGATCTCTAGCTTGTTTTCTAAATTTCAATAGAAGTTTGAATTCTTTCTTACCTAAAACTTTCAAATCTTTTAAACATTCTAAAAATTCATCTGATACAATCTTCATCTTTCTAAGTATTTTCCATTCATGATCATCTTTTTCTGGTACTTCTATCTTATTTAAACCACCTAAAGTATTTATTGGATCATCATCTTTGACAAATTCTAATAATGGCATTGTATGATATAGTAAATTATCTCCTTCTTCATAACCTTCTCTTTTTCTTCTTTTCTTCTCTGGATTGAAAATCTTTTGTTGATTGTTATCTGGTCCAGAAGCTAATTCTTCAAAGACTTCTTTAGGATCTAATAATCGAGGATCTAATTTCTTTGGTGCTTTGAAACCTTTACATATAACGAAAATTTCAGCTGATACATTACGAGAAGCTGGAGGTTTTGTAGCTTCAACTTTTTCAAAAAGTTGTTGAAAAACCCACATTAGGTTATTATAATCTCTTGAACGGAAAATTTTGGTTACAAAAGTTCCTCCACTGGCTAAATTTTCAACTGCTAATTTTAAAGCTTGAAGTGTAAGTTGAGATTGAGTAAATGCATCTTGAACCCAACCTAACCCAACATTAGGTGCACCATCATGTAACACAGTATCAGCTTTCCAAGTTTTCATATGACCTCTTAAACGTGATCTACAATCTTCAGTTGTAATATCAGATTGGAATGTAATAACATTTGGTAATGGTTTTATAGGTACAATATCAACACCAATAATCAAAGAATTTATAGGACATAAATTAGAAGCAACTTGACACCATGAACCTGGAGCTGCGCACAAATCTATAACGACTTTTGATTTTTCTAAAAAGTGACCATATTTCTCATTAATTTGAATGATTTTAAAAGAAGAACGAGCTCTATAACCTTTCTCTTTAGCTAAAAAATAGTATCTATCTAAACGCCCTTTACTATTCTTCTTTTGTGTTTTACCCATTCTTCAAAAGTATTAAGACTTCACTTTATTATCGCGATGCTCATCGCAGAATTTTGAATTACATGGGTGTATGGATGACGAGCATCACATGAGTTCTTGATAGTGATTTATATGTAGAACTGGAACATTCAATCAGAGATCAGATAGTTCATCAGAAGCTTGTTTAGAGAGCTCAAGATATGACTCCTAGCTCAAGATTTAGTTTCTTGATACTTGAATCGTAATCAGATACATTTTCTCCACTACCAAAGTTATTGGTGTTGCATCTTTGAAGTGTCTTTGAATGGGTGTTAAATGAAACTGAAATTTTATAACGTCAACGTCAGATTTTCAGGTTTAAAGGCTTTATCAAAGTGTAGTTCATCTAGGTATGTAACTACTTTCTACCTCAACCCACGAGCCGGCTTGATTCAAAAAGTTGAAAATACGTTTGACTTCGGGAATATTCTTTTCAAGTGCACTTCCAATTGCTCTATTCCGACGGAGACTATCTTGACCACAGAAGTATAGACACATTGAACTTACCTTACAGCACTCATAAAGTATTTGCACCGATATCGTATTCAAGCTAATAACTATTGCAATTCATCGCTTTTATCGTGATCAGAGTCCTACAATGCATACTTTTATCGCTAAATTTATTAGTATAAATCTAAATAA
>JAJLZT010000026.1:0-48824 GCA_030572295.1 Glucitozyma multigemmis
GGAGGGGGTGGGGGAGGAGGTCTGGGGGTATGGGAGGGCGTGAAGTTTTTGGAGGTCTGGGGGTCTTGAAGATCTTTCTCACTTCATGAGCAAAGCGAATGAAGTCAATCCTTCAAAATTTCCTGGAGTTCGCTCTCGGAGATCTTCCTCACTCCATTCGCTTCGCTCATGGAGATTCGAGAAAATCCTTATTCTTTAAACTTATACTTCTTGTTCTATTTTCAACTTTGTAAATCCCAACCAATTGTTGAGCTAGTTCAAACATATTATTCCTCAAAGATATAACAACAAACTGAGCATTCTTTGTTCTTTCTTTTATATAGTTTGCAACAATAGAAACATTTCTAAAATCTAATGCTGCATCAATTTCATCCATAACATATAATGGTGTTGGTTTATATTTATGTAAAGCAAATACAAGAGCCAAAGAACTCAAAGTCTTTTCTCCACCAGATAAATTCGAAATATTCTTCCATGATTTCTTTGGTGGCATAACACTAAACAAAATACCTTCAGAAAATGGATCTAAAGAATCAACTAATTCTAATTCGGCATTACCTCCCATTGTAATCATTTGATACATTTCTTTTAATGACATCGATATTATGTTGAATCCTTCCATAAATTCATCTAATCTTTTTCTTTTCAATTCTTCACAATAGTTCTTAATCAGGTTTCTTTCCTCGACTGATATATTTAAATCATTACGACGTGTTTCAAACTCAACTTTTTTATTACCATATTCTTTTAGAACCTCAATATCAACTTTAACATCTTTCATATATTCTTCAAGTTCTTCAATCTCTTTGGTGATTTGTTGAATATTGGCTTGTTTTAATTCTGTTTCTGTTAACTTATCTATATTACCACCATCATAATTTTTCCTTTCTTCTTCTTCTAACCAATCTATATAAGGTAAAACATCTCTAATAATTAAAGCTTTTAAATTCTGATTATCAATCTTGATCTTGTGTTTGATATTCTTTGTTATGTTAGTATACTTCTCTAATTTGTTTTCAATCTCTATTTGAGTAGATCTATATTCATTAATCTTCTTTTGTCTCTCTTCAATATCTAATCTAATTTCTTTCAAATATATCTCTTCTTCTTCCTTCTTAAATTCAAGTTCATGGAGTTGTTTTTCTATAATTTCTAATTCTCCAACTTTGGATTGTTGTTGAAGTTCGATATCTTTGATTTCATTGGATGTGATTTCATATTCTTTATCAGAATTCTCTAAGATAATCTCATGTCTCTTAATGTCATTCTCCAACTTTCTTAGTCTTAGCTTATCATTTGATGTCTTTTCATTAATTATAGTAATTTGTTGTTTTATAGAATCAACTTTTGAAAATTGTAATTTCAATTCTACTCCACCAACTTCCATGATTTTTGATTCTAAATCTTTGATTTGATCTTCAAGATCAACCATATTTAATTTGATATTGTTTTGTTCTTCTATTAATTTGGTTTTGGAACTTTCTTTTGTTGATAACTCTTGATCTATTTGTTTATTTGAATCTGTATTTTCAACTTCAACTAGTAAATTCTTTAGCGTTATCAGTATTTCTTTCTTTTCTGATGCTAAAGATTTTATATCTAATGTCAAACTATTCAACTTGAATTCTAGATCAGGTAAATCTTCTTTAAGTTTACGTAATCTGATTTCTTCTTCATGAAGTTCAATACAATCTTTATCAAATTTTGATTCTAATAAATCCAATTCTTTCTTTAGTTCTTCAACTTTGTCTTCAGTAATATAATTTATAATATCAGTATTTGATTTTGAACTAGTCAATTTCATCCCTCCTTTAGCTACATAATTCCCACCACCAGACATTGCACCTGATGTATCAACAACTTTTCCATCTAATGTAACAACTTTATACCTTTTAGCACCATAAGCAACTGATTTAGCTTGTTGTAAATCCGGTGCTACCAATGTATTGAATAATTTACTATAAAAAGCTGGTGCAAATCTATATTCTTTCATTTGTATTAAATCAAATAATCTCCTAATATTTGCTGGATTTCCTGGTGTATTTATAGGATTCAAATCAAACTTTCTTAGCTTATTCAAACAGATGAAATTCCCATATCCAAGCTTGTTTTTACGTAAATAATCAATACATGTTTGTGCGGTTTCAACCGATTCAACAACCATTGAATCTAAGCCTGGACAAGCTGTTGATATTGCAATATCATATTTTGGATCAATACTACCTAAATCACCTAATCTACCATAAAACCCATCTATACGACCTGATTTTGCAAGTCGAAGTAGACTTGTTAACACTTTATTCTTATTTTCTGATTGATAAAATGTATTTGAAATATCTTGAAGTCTTTGTCTTTTTATACTTATATCTGATTTTTGATTCTTGATCTGATTTCGTTTATAATTACATTGTTCTTCAAGTTTATTTACTTGTTTTTCTCCTTCTGAAAACTTTGACTTGGTTTCTTCAATTTGTCCTTCTTTTTCTTTTCCTTCAGTCTTTATATCTATAAGTTTTTGTCTTGATATTTCAACTTGTTTCATTAAACTTCCCTTTTGAGTATTCAACATTTCAATAGATGATTCCAAAATTTGTATTGAACTTTCTTTTTCTTTAAGTTTATCATTCCAAGGTTCTAATTTTTCATTTAGATCCTCAATTTTCTTTGAAAATTCTGAAGTTTTATCAGTCAAATTTCTTCTAATTTCATCTAATTTCGTCTTTTCAATCTCTAGAGTTGTTTGTAAACCTTCAAGCTCTGATTTTGATTTTTCATTGGCAAAATTACAATTTTGTAATTGAGTTTTAGAATTATCAACAATCTGTTTCAGTTGGTCTTTTGATTTGATTATCTTTTTCATCTTTGTATTTAGATTCTTAATCTTTTCTTCAATTGCTACATTCAACTTATTTATAGATTTCTGTTTAGTTGAACAATCTTCAACTTGATGATTTAACTTAGTTACTACTTTCTTTAGTTTCTTTTGCTTTTCAACTAATTCATCAACAGATTTTGTCAACTCTTTATTTGATTCTTTCTCTTTTTCTAATTCTTGAGTATATTCCTCCACTTTCAATTCATTCTCTTGTAATGAAATCAGATTTTTTTGTAAATCAACTTGAAATTGAATCGACTTTTTATTTATTAATTCCTTTTCTGATTTCAAAAATTTAAGTGCTTCAACTTTTTTATCTTCAAGCAGTTCTTTATCCTTTTCAACTAATTCAAATCTAGATTCTTTCTCTAAACAAACATCATTTAATTCTTCAGCTTTGCTAAGATTTTCCTCTATTAATTGTTTATACTTTGAAGTTCCTATTATATCCTCTAGATATTCTAATAAACCATCATCATTCTCTCTTTCTGCTTTTGGTTTCATTTGTGCTATTGATTCAACTTCTCCTTGTAATATCAAAAATCTTTTATGATCAAGATCAATACCTTTATTCTTTAAAAGTGTTGTAACTTCAGTATAAGTTGAATTTTTTCCATTTATATAATAAGTTGAAGAATTTGTTTTTGTTGCTTTCCTACTAACAATTAACTCTGACCCAGTCACCTGATGTGATATATTGGGTTCTTTGTCATCTATTACATTGATAAAATGGATATCAACTTGACAATAATCTAATTTTTGACCACCTTCAGAATTATGGATTAATTCTGATAATTTACCTTGTCTCATCTTCAGAGCTCTAAAACCGAAAACAAATAATAAAGAGTCAATCACATTTGATTTCCCACTTCCATTTGGTCCAACAACTGCTGAAAATGAAGCATTGAATGGTCCAATGACTTGTTCTCCACCATATGATTTGAAGTTTGTTAATACCAATTTATTTATAACTAGTCTTTCTTTTCCAATTGGTTGTGATCTTGGTGAACTTATAGCTACTGGAGAATTTATATTTGATAGTTTTTTGGATTTTGTTGGTGTTCGTGGTGTTAAGTCTTTATGATATCTATGTGGTCTTTCTGGTGATAATAAGTTTTCTTCGATTTTGAATTCATTCTTTTCATTTAGATCTATTCCTGTAACGTCAGCATCTATTGTAGATAGAAGATTTTCATGAATTGAGTTGTTTGGGAGTGGAGATTTGATATCTGGTATTGGTGAGAGATGATCTGGAGAATTGTTATAATCATCAGTTTTTATCGGATTTGGAGTTTGATTTGTTCCATTGGTTTCTATTCGACTTTCATTATAATCACTATTATTTATGAAAGTATCTTCATCACGTCTTCTTTTCAACCGCATCTTCCCAACCATGTTTATGGTGTTTTAGAGATGTTTATAGAGTCGCGATCTATGTAAATAAAGCGAGGAAGTTACACAAAGGGGAAGATTGCGAGGTCGCGAGAGTCGCGAGAGCATAACACCCTAGCGAGAGCCATTATACCCTCTATCTACACATTCATTTTATAGTATCAATACATTATGCTATTCTATTATACATGAAATTCTATTATCTATTCAGATTTTCTCTTTGATTTTTTATCTTTCTTTTCTTTTTTATCTTTCTTATGCTTTTTGTCTTTCTTTATTTTCTTTTCAATGACTTTTGGTTCTTCGAGTTGTTCTTTTTCAGATTCATGTTGTTTCTCCTTTTCTTCTTCTGATTCTGGTTCTTCCTTTCCATCTGATTCTGGTTCCTCCTTTCCTTCTGACTCTGGTTCTTCCTTTCCTTCTGATTCTGGTTCCTCTTCCTCGTCTTCCTCCCCTTCATTATCCACCTCCATCTCATCTCCCTCATCAAACTTAATCTTCTTATTAATAGGCTCATCAAATTTAATCTTCTTATTTTCATTCAGTTCAAACTTTCTCTTACCTTCATTATCTAAATTCTCTTCAGATTTTTCTTCAGTTACAATTGGTGGTAATCCTCTTAAATTTCTTTGAATTCTTCTTAATTGACTTAATAAAGCAGAACTACCTTCACTATTTGATAATCCTGTCAGTTTGACTATTGGATCTACATTATTACCAATGCTATTTGCAATTAATTCACTTGTTCCAATAAATTCAGACAAAATTTTTTCAGCTTCATCATTATTTAGTTTGATAACTTTTTCAGTATGTCCAGCTGTGGGAGTATTAACAGCAGAAGCTACAACTCTTTTTGGGCGAGTACTAATCATGCTCATCTCTATCTCCAATTTTTTTTTTAAAAAGTGTTGATATTGGTAAATGAACTACTTTGATGTAACTGAAAAATTTCAATCTAAATCAAAGTCTCTTGATCTACAACTATGTGGAATATAATAAAATCAACAAATCCTATACATGGATTCAAAAACATAACAACCCCACTACATCCACAATTTTCTATCCTCGGTTTGATACAAATGAGATTTAAAACAAGAGGTAATACATATCAACCATCAACATTGAAAAGAAAACGAACTTTTGGATTTTTAGCAAGATTAAGATCAAAGAATGGTAGAAAAATTTTAACAAGAAGAAAAGAAAAAGGTAGATGGTATTTAAGTCATTAAATAAAAAAAATGTATATATATATAATGTCATTATCTATTAGCTTTACCTAATACCTTCGAATATTGTAATTCAACCTCATGAACTAATTTCTGTAAACTAACAATACCAAATTGATGAGTTGCTTTAGGAAATTTAGCTCTATGTAAACCAAACCATTCTAATGGTGGAGTTGCATCACCTAATTCTTTTAATTTTGGTGCTTCAATAATTGGTGGTGCTAAAGCAATATAATCATATTTGGACTCTTCAGTGACTTTATTCATAGTCTTATTTATATCTTTTTCAAACTCATCCAGATTATTGATCTTCAAATCATTTTCTATTTCTATATCTGTTTGACCTTTTAACAAGTCTTTTCTTAACCCAGTTCTTAATAATAAAGCCTTTTTATGAATAGAATACATCTCTCTTATAAAGTTAATCGAACCCAAGTTCCATTTAATATCCACCATACCTTTAAAACTTGATTGGTAAAAATATTCAATAACTAAAGATTCGTACTTTTGAAGTGTTCTCATAGTTATATAAAATGAAGGGAATATAAATATTGTACCTCCAGAAGCTTTGGTGGAATATTTAACAAACTGTTCAACATTACAAGTATTTATAAACTCTTCCGTTGATGATTCTGTCATTGATAAGGAAATATTAAGATCATTAAATTCAATATCAAGTTGATTTGATATGCCTAAATCATATTCATTTTGAGAAAAATGAGCTTTGGATTCGTCTAATCGAATTATCAAAACTTTAGAATCATTTAAAGATGATGGATAAACTTGAATCAAAAGATGACCAGCAATAACTTCGATTTTAGTTTCTAATTTCCTGACTGACTTGAGGATTTCCGAGTTATTTCTATCAAATTTAAAGTCAGTTCCAGATGATTTAGAATCACCCAACGTTTCTTTATAAGACCTTTTATTCTCTTGTCTCATTCTTGATATTGTATTATATATATCTAATACATTTGAAGATGCCAATGATGTTATGAAAAACTGAGCAGTTTCAAATTTTGTTGTCACAAAGAGATGATCTTTAGATCTGTTACCTTCTAATTTCTGGTTAAATACTTCAACAGATAATTCTTTTATACTTGTAATCAAAAAGACATGATGATCAAAAGAAGATTTTAGTTCTAAAGATCCAATACCTCCAGATAATATAATTAATGGTACTTCAAGTAATTCATGATTTTGAAGTTTCCATTTTATTGATGTATGGAGATAAATCCTATTTATCTCAACTTTACCACCTAATCTACCCAAGGCTTCAACTCCAATACAATCAAGTCCAATTTTCAATGTTTGTTCCCAATCTATAGAATTATATGATGATGCCCAAAGATTTTGTAAAGTAAATTTGAAATTACCCAAGGTTTCACCAAAATGTATCTGAATTAAAACATCTGATATACATAAGAAATGACTCCATGGTAATGGATTTTTAACACTAGACTGGTTCATTTTTTGTACAAGTTGATTTGGATCGGAATTAAGTTCTTTAAATATGACTTTTTCAGGAAACCAAATATCTTTAAATAGATCCAAATTCTGAAACTGTTTAAAATTAATGTAACCATTCAAACCAGTAATACTACCAGCAGTCAAGATTTTAGTTATATTATCAAAGTTGATTTCGATATTATATAAAATTTTGTTGATATCAAAAGATCCACTGACTTCTCTAGAATATATATGTCGAAGTGAAGCTAATATAGATTCGAATTGGATAACACCAACTATAGAATTTGGATTTTCATATGAAGAATTCAATTGGAAATAAACATTTTTCATCCCAATAATTGCTTCAACTTTTGCTATTGGTTCACAACTTAATGATAATCTTTGTTGTTCAATCTTAAGACCAAAATGAAATTCGATAAATGGTAAAAATTCATTTATATTAAACTTCTCCTCATCAGATTTTGTTTGAGTTGGTGTATTTGATGATGATATATTTTTCATAAGTGTTTTTATACCATCTATTATATCTACCAAAATAGGTATACAACTGGAATAGAATGTATTATCTGATGAAAATGTCTTGATATCAGTCTGTATAATATGTTTTTTGGTATTGGTTGGCTGATATTTGTATGAGGTTATAAAATCTATTGCTGGTGCTCGTAATACTAAAGGATGAGATTTTTCACTTGATGTCCCACCAGATTTATAAATAGAGACTTTTGATCCAGCTAGATTTGTTATAAATTCAATAGAATTAAACCGAGATCTAAAAGAACTAGATGATTTTTCTTTTAGTGTTGTTGTTCTTCTCATCATAGATCTTTTCTTTAAATAATCTTGAATTACTGTAACTGATTTCGTTATACTCTCTAGTGTATCCACACAGTTAGATAAGAACTTGACATCAACTTCATCACCTTGCATTGAAATATCCATATGTTTTTGATCCAAATCTCTTTTTATATTATACATCAATTGCATTGTTGGTAAAAACGCTTGATTTATAGATCCAAATTCAGATTGATTTTTAAAGAAATTAGATGAACTGGATCCTTCTGCTATTGAAAGATAAGCTTCTATCAATGTGAATTTACCCATATTTTCATTAGCAATTGCAAAAAAACGATTTGTACCAATCATAAACCCAGGATAACTTTTATTGTTATTTTCAAATATCCATCCAATACAGAATTTATAACTTAACAAATGAATACCTGATAAGTTTATAGAGTTGAAAATCAGTTGTTTTGGCTTGATATCCTCCTTCTTACCTGGAAATGAAAATTCGCTTCTAATCGATATCATTCTAAGTCTGTCAATCAATTCGAATAATCGAATTAATACACTTGAACTCAAACAAAGTCTAAAATAACTTGATTCTATTTGTAAAGAATGGCTTTCATTCTTTTCATTCAACACTTGTATTTTGAAATTTACATCTAAAACATTTGATAAGCCAATTGGAATTTTCTTGTTATGAATTGAAAATCTTAAACTTGAAATATCCAAATTTCCATGTATAGGGACCTTGGATTGTGATATATTTTTCCCATTCTGATGAATTTCAGCAATATTATAAATACCAATAGAGTTGTCTTCGAATTCTAATGAGAACTTTGTATCTTCGAATTTAGATACAATAGTAATATAATTACTTATAAGTTCTATTTTGAAAGAAGTCTTAAAGTCTGTAGTCTTGTCATTCTTTGGCTTAGATTTGAATTCCTCCATTGACTTCGTTACCACTTTTATCATATCCATCTTCTTTAAAATCTGATCTTTGTGACTTAAAATACCATCAATAGAATTTATAATCTGATCTGTTAAAAACTTTGAATACCCTGAGTTCAATTTCAATGATAAATAATTCATAGAATCTTCTTGACCAAATCTTACTTTTGAAGAAATTGCTGAATTTTCAAACCTTACTAGTGGTATCTTGTATATCATTATTTCAAGTATGAGTTTAGAAACTTCTATATCAAAATCAAATATCCCATTCATTAGATTTATATAGAAACTCAGATCAAATATATCTAAAGACACCAATATCGGTTGTAATATCCCCAATTTTAGAACAAACTTATTAAGATTAACTTGTCCATATATATTCCCTAGTTTATTCAAATCAAATTTTGAGTCAGTTTCACCGGACTTTTTAGTCCCAATCAACCCAAAAATATATTTCACATCTATTTCTATGATCTCTTGTATCATGGAAAAGAACAAATCATCCTTATCATTCATTAGAATACTAAGTAAATTGGTAGAACTATCAAAGACTTTTGTCTCACCATTATCTATAAAAATAGTGTCAAAGTCTTTAATTCTTCCACTGAAAAGATAATGATCTCTTCCCCATAATTCCAAGATAATAGAACTCCAATTTAAATTCAAGGTAATCATCTTTAAAGAACCAATTTGTTTGGAATGAAGATACTTGAATATATCTTCTCCTGTTAGTTTTACCTTCAAAATCGGTAAATCAATACTTTGTTCAAAATGAAGTATCTTTGATATTACAGTGAAAGTGGTTAAAGACTCCATAACACTTTTGAAGACGGGTTTCTCTTTAGTTTCTTCTTTCTCTTTCCCAAAAATATCTTTCACCAAATTCAACAGAGTACTAGATATCTGACTTTGATATGATCGTAAATTCAAAATTATATCTGAATTTTTGATATCATCAACATTTTCATTATGGTTATCGATACAAACATACAGACCTTGGAAATTTGTAACATCAATAAAATCATATGATTTTGATCCAAAGAGTTTAATTAACAATTTTGTTATCGATATTCTTATCTTAAGATTAGAATTATTCTCTATGGACAGATTCTGATCAAAGATCAAATCTGTAAATAGTTGTCTTTGTTCTCTATTTGCTTCCCAATTTCTCCATTGGGACAAGATTTCATTTACTTCATTCTTTTCTAATTCTATATCATTACCAATCTCATTAGAATTAAGCCTTGATACTCCTATGGTATTATAAATATGACGAAGTCTTACTATAATCTTCCAACCATCATGAAATCTAATATGATCTCTATGAGATCTTAAAAAACTTGATGGTTTTGTTAACACTGTTGAATCATGATCAACATGATAAGAAGAACCAGCTTTAAATAGTTGATAGACTAAATCTTTCTTTTCTCTTTTTTTAAGATTGGAAAGTTTTTCGAAAGCTAAGATGGAAGGTTCAATTTCCTTTATCAACCTATCAAAATAATCTATAATCCAATCTAATTTACTAGCTCTTATATTTATACCAATTGAACCCAAATCTGATGAAACAGTAGTATCACTAGAGTTTTTATCAAACCAAATTTCGATTTCTTTTAGATTTAGGTAACCTGGTGCTGTGAATTCATTAGGATTTGATAACGTAGCGTAGATTTCCTTTAGATGTATAGCAGAAGATATCTTCATATCTTTCACTTTGAAATCTTCTATTACTTTTGATAATTCAACTGATAGATCAGACAAATTGATATTTATAACTGGAATATCACTTTGACTATTGAAAACTTGTTTCACATCAGAAACTTCAAAGTTTGCAACTTTTATACTAATCTCTTGTACAACGATTTTGAAGTTGTCTATGATGTTCTTTGTTAAAATCGATTTTTGTATTGTATCAACGATTTCAACTTGTAGTTGATCAAGATGAGTTCCAATTGAATTATCATAATTATATAACAAGAATTGAGCTATTGGGAGAAGAGATTTTGGTGAGAAGAATGATGTAATCTCTTCAAAATCAATTATAATATTATCTTGATTGAAATTTGGATCTGGTTTGGTTTTTGGTTGGAAATCTCTATAATTATATGTTGAAGTTGGATTTATCTTTTCTAGATTTATATAGTCACTATGGGTTGATTCTATATCAAATATTGTACTTGAAGAATACTCATGTTCATAATAAATATCTGATGAATTGTGATTAAGAGGAATATGTCCATCAACCAATGTTGATGGTGGATTAAAACATCCAAGTGCTTCATTATAACCAAGTGTTCTGAAATTTTCATCTATTATAAATGGAACTCTATGATATGGAGCATCATTTCTATTTATATGGATCATTTTAAGTTTATTTTGCTCTTCAGAATGGCTTTGTTGACTTATATTGCACATATTAATAGAAGTCTTTAGATATGCCAATATATTCTTTGAATATGATTCTACCCGTAATTCTATACTTGGTATCAATACTGAAAATCTACTTGAATATCTTTCATTTGGTATATCGTTAAAAGCCAAAACTATCAATTTCAACTCTGCTATTAATGTTGGACTTGTATCATCATTTGGATCTGATTTAAGTGAAATTTGACAATTTTTACATTTGAAAGAGAAATTGACACCATCTCTAACTATTGGTATAGGGAAATTAAGACCATTTTCTAAATCCTTAAACCCATAGGTAATATTACAAATTGAAGTTTGTATAGCATTTATGAAATCTCCTTGACCATCTATATCTATACTTTCACAGGCAATATCCCATTTACAATAATACAAAATCTCATCTGGTGGTATACCCAACATTCTATGAGAATGAATAGAAAGACAAGATACTTCTATGTCAGTATTCATCTTTTCATGATATTGTTTATATTTAGGAATATCAAACATCAAATTAGTATTAGCACCATCCTTCGTTATATAATTCCCAAATATCGTACTAAAATCAACTTGTAAATCCATATAATAGTTTGTAAAATGGACATCTATATCTAAAGTATCAAACCTTAGACCTATGTAAGAAGATACATCATAAATATGATATGGTAATACTAATAACCCCAGTTTAACTTGAAAGGTGAAAAAGACATCAATATCATTTTCTAACTTGATAATCTTTGTATAGTCAATCTCATCATTTAAAGTCTTTGAACTGACATTCGATTTCAAGTCTGATCTCTGATCTGATCTCTGATCTGATTTCAGGTCTTCGCTTGTTGATCCTATTGATTCTTCGTTCCTTGCATTGGAAAACTCTTCAAAAGTTTTAAAATGAATATGATCACCAAAATAATTCTCCTTTATAGTGAAAAGATACTTCACCACTGCTCCATAAAGTATCAAAGTCACATCATCACTCATACATTTTATAGATAAATAATTCGAGGTATTTGGTTCTATAACGTTGAAAAAGTTATATAAACCTTCAATTTTGAATTTTGAACTCTTTCCAACAACATTTGATTGACTCATAAAAGCATGAGCTGTATGCCAAGGAGGTGTATCTAATACCAATTCATAACCCGGAGTATTCAAAATAAAATCTATATTGGTAGTAGATGAGAATTGTCCTAATAGTGGAACAGTTAGATCAAGAGTTAACTCTTCACCTTGAAATGAAAGATAAATATTACTATTGAAATCTAAAGGATGATCGATAATATTAGCATCATTGACATTTAAAAAAAGCTTGAACTTATTAAGTTTCCAATTCATACAATATTCGGTGGGTCTGAAATTCTCATAGGGACTGATTGGTCCAGACGAAAAATCTGATAATATATCTGATATTAAATGGACATGCTCTTTTAAAAAGAAAAGATTGACATTTGTACTCTTTTGATCAAAAGTCCATCGTAATGGACCATTCCACTTTAATGGGAATCCAAGGAAACAATCTAAAGTATGACTATCTGTTGATAATAAGATATCATGATTAACTGATGATCTTATTTCCAAATTTTGAAGTTGTCCTTTTAATGTAATCAACCATCCTTCTGTATCATTTGGTATAAATGAAGTGAAAGTTGAAATCTTGGAGCCATTGGAAACTTTTAATTCAAGCCATCCAAATGATCTTGTTAGTTTTGATAAATTGTTTTGTTGGTTTTTGAAAAAATCCATATCTTTACTTGATTCTCTTGTTGGTATTCTGACTATAGCTTCTTCTTTAAATTCAACAGAAAGTCGAAATCCATCGTATTTTCTTAGTTCTCCTGGTCTAGATTTTATTTCTGATAATGAATCTTTTGATAATGTTGGTGCAAGCATTGTATGTAAAAAAACCCGTTGTTTATCTGCCCAAGCTCCATAATGAATTGTACCAGTTGATATCTCAATATCTAATCCAAATCCTGGCGATTCTTCATATTCATTAGATGCTAACCCAGGAGAGTCATAATAATATTTAAAACTTGTATACGTTGAATCTAATATCAAACTAAATTTTGCATACTCATCATTAATATTGAGTTTATCTATTGGATCACCAACATATCTTCTTAAACCGATCCATTCATTAGTATATTGATTTCTTCTAGTGGATTTCTTACGGTATAAGGGATGTTTGATCTTTTGTGATATCTTATCTATTGTATTTTGGAATCTCATCCATAATTTATTAACTTTTGCTTTTGATGTAAACAAAATATCTTTAGATTTTGACGAAGTCAGGATCGAATCTTTACCTGAATACTTGAGCTTATCGTATTTGATATTTGGTTTAAGGAATATTTGAAATTTTTCAAAATTTAAATCATAAATCATTCTGAAAGTATCTAGACAACAAGGTGATTTAGCTATATCAAATTGTCCAGTACCAGCCTTATATGAAGCAGCTATTATCGATGGTGTTGTAGCATTACCTATAACAAAGGCACCCGTCCTAATTCTAACTCCAATAGGAAAAATTTTAAGTAGGAAGAATAATGAATTCTCATTACTTGTAACATAATTTGAATTTGAAACATCAACAGATGATTTCGTAGATTCTTCTTTTGAAAATCTATGTCTTGGAGTATTTACTGAATTAGAACTTGATTGGTTTTCCTCAAAAGTATCATCAAATTCTTCTCGTTCTAATTTCTCCATAATTTGATCGTATGCCATTGTACGATTATATATAAATACTTCAAGACCATCTAAAATCAAAAGAAATCTTGTAGGTAATTTCGGACCAGCCGAACTATCCTTCATCTCCTCGTCATTTATAGTTGAATATTGTGATTGTTTAGTTAAACTAAATAACCAATATCTCCATGTAAAATTCAATTTTAGTATAGAAATTGAATAATCATTTGTTATAATAGTGACATTCTTAGCTAGGATTTTACCTCCTAGTAGTGAAACACTCATTGATTCTATATTTATATGAGTTTTAAATCGTTTCCATAGAAAAACTTTAATGATATAAGATACAATCATTCCAACTATTCTACCGAAATAAAATACAAAGATGATACCAACCATAAATACAATAAACCATATTTGGAATAGGATCCAATCTGAACTTGTTGAAGGTTCATTAAGGGTAAATTTGAACCCAGTAGTCCAGGCCATGGAAGTGATTTAAGAAGTATGGATCGCGGTATACAAAATGAGTGATGATATAGCGCGGTGGGTTAGAGAGATGGGCTCAGTAGTGCGATATAGCGCGGTGGGTTAGAGAGATGGGCTCAGTAGTGCGATATAGCGCGGTGGGTTAGAGAGATGGGCTCAGTAGTGCGATCAAGCTGGATGGTTATGTTAAAGTAATTATTTATATAGAGGGAAGAGGTTGAAGTAGATATGGCATGAGTAATGAAGACAAGAGTTGTGTTAGTATAGATTTAGAACAATTGAAGATGTATAGATTGTCGATTTGCAATGTAATAACGTAGTGAAGTAGAGATTTTGTAGCGAGAAAGCAGCGCGACAAAGTCAATAGACCAATAAATCTGTAGCGAGAAAGTAGCGCACAAACTGAATCTCACAAATGTCAGCAATCAAAGCAACAAGTTTCAATGATTAGCCCGTAGAGAATTTGACAATAAAGACATAAATATCCTGAATCATCACATATCATAAAATTAAGTAATTCATAACTAAATCTAAAAATTCTTCCTACTCAGTCATCGAAACAATTGCACCATCTTTAAGACACATTGTTAAATGAGCATTAAGTCTTGGAGGATAAAATCCATCACCACGATCAACTAAATTTGGAAATAATTGGGCTAATCTAACCAAAACATATGAAGCTTCAGTTAAAGCAAATTGTTGACCTAAACAAATTCTTGGACCACCATTGAATGGTAAATAAGCCCAACCAAGACCTTTTAAATCTGCCCATCTTTCAGGTATAAATTCCCTAGCGTTTTCACCATAGTATTCTTCCATTCTTTGAGTGGCATAAACTGCGTAAGCAACTGACATACCCTTTTTGATATGAATTGGCAGTTGACGATCTTTACCACCACCTCTTGGTAATGTTGTTTCAATTGTTGATTGTCTAAAATTCATTGGAACTGATGGATAAAGACGTAAAGCTTCATTAATAACCCATTTAAGATATTCATTTTCTTTTAAAGCTTCAAAAGTAATTTCATCAACTTTCAGAGAATCTGAACCAAATTGTTCATAAATTGAATGTTTTAACTTCTCCCAAATTTTTGGATTTCTAGCTAATTCAAATATAGTAGCTGATAATAAACTTGCAGTTGTATCTCTACCAGCAACCAAAATATTTAATAATTGATCCCTTAATACTCTTGGATCTCTTGTTTGTTTTACCAATTCATACAAAAATACATAAGATACTTTGGATCTTTCAACCAATTCTTCTTCGGTTGAATTTAAAGCTTTATTAACATAATAATCACAAAATTGATGAACTTTTTTATTAGCTTCTCTAAATTCTTTATTGTTAATCAAAAAGTAAAACATTTGTGTCCAAATTCTTGTTGCTAAATATTTTGTTGATGTATCAAAATAAGTACCAAAATTATTACGAATTTCATAAGCTTCACCCTTTTCCAGTCCAATAACATCATCATGTAATGAATAAACACTTGAACCAAATAAAAATTCAGTTGCGGTATCAACAGTAAATCTAAAGAATAGTTTTTGAATATCAAATGCTTGACCATTTGCTGCACGAATATGTTTTGCAAGTGTTTGAATATGAGGTTCAACCAGTTTAACATGACTAACTTGTTCTCTTGCAAATTGAGGTCTTAACATTGCTCTTGAATTTTTCCATCCATCACCATCAAGTGTAAAAATTCCATCACCCATTAAAGGAAACAAATGAGCATGTCTATCACCTAAAGCAAAATCGTTAAATTGAGTTGCCAACATTGCTTTTATATTTTCTGGATCCCTTGTAAGTATAACACCAACACCGGCTAAACGAACTTTAAAAGTATCAGATTTTGCTAATGTAAAGAAGTAACGAATCCAAGGATCAACATCACCTGAAGCCCTTGTTTTTAAAGCATTATAAAGAAAGTAAAAACTAAATACACCATCGGATAAAAATGCTGGTTCTTTACATCCATGCTTTTTCTTAAATTGATAGATTTGATACTCTCTTACAACATAATAACTGAAAAGGAAAATTCCGATACCATATATATAATTTGCAATCATTATCAAATTATGGTAATTCAAGTCCGATCATTGGTATTTATAAATTTTCAAAATAATAGCATGTGAGGAGATTCTCCAATAACATTCCAAGTTCAGCTGACATTTTAGTCAAATGGAAAATTTCCTAGATGCTAAACTTTGTTCTAGGTACCCACACCCCTCATCCTGTCTTTGTTTGAGATATTGAGATTACTTTTGACTCTTGCATTCGCGAATTATTGGGGCTGAGAGAGGAGGTGTGAAGAGCTGGGGTAATTTGAAGAAGTAATAAGGAGACGATGTGTCTTTTTTTCTAATTCTGAGGTATATGATCTTATTATTTATCTAAGCATTACTGGTTACGACTTGAATAAACTTCCAATTTTAGTTTCTGCATGTGAAGTTCAGAAAGTGAAAGAGAAAGAGAGAAAGAGATTATAATGGAGGTACCTTTCCCTAAATGATAATTAGGTAAGAGTTTGAGATAAAGGATAAAGAACAAAGGATGAAAGGCTAAGGATAAATGACAAGGATAATATTATCAAATTACCTTAATATATCACTACTATAAATGTCTTTTGAATATTTTCCACCACCTCGACCAATGTATATAGACTAATTCATACTTTTTAACTTGCCTCGATATCTTATTCTAATTACTAATTCTGAAAGCAAAATGATTATAGATTTAAACTCAAAGTAGTCAAGTTTAAGCATGGAAATTCAAATACATGTGATAATATAAATTATATGAAGTTTATTAGACGACATTAACATGTAATTTATTTTGGTCGTGTGATTTAAATCACCTGACTCATCTAAGTTTATTACACTACCTCCCTCAATCAATTTGTAAACACAACACAAACAAATCTCTACAGAATGAATCTTAACATTGATCAAGAGAATAAACTTCATATACATAACAATAAATCAGATGATATCATTAAACCTAAAAGAAAACCTCTTGGTATAAAATCAAACTCAAATTCAAGGATTCCATTAAGTGGTAAAAATCATAATATATCATTAAAAAGATCAAAATCTTCATTAAATGTCCCAAACAAAATTCAAAAACAAAATCTGTTACCACCAAAGTTATTGAAATCAAAATCTTCACTTGGTTTTATTCATAGAGAAGAAAAGCCATCAAGTTCAAATCCTTTAAAAAGATCAAATTTATTAGATTCGAAAAATGCAAATCGTAGTAAACTATTGATTACATCAAATGAAACAGATTCATTAACTAAAAAACAGAGTTTGATTCTGCTGCCAACTGAAAATTTATTTGATACTTTCTCAACTGAAACTAATACTTTAGATGCTTTAAATCTACCTAAATCAACTATTCTTAATATTGATCCACAAAAGAAAATCAAACCAATTCATAATATACCCAATGATCTTTTATATCAAGAAGTTGAAACCATACCTCATCAAACTCCTATTGATTATATACCTCATGATTTGGATCCGTTGACCGAATCTGATCTTGAAATATTAAAAGGAAAGAAATCTACAAGTATTAATCATACACCTTTACAAGTGAATTTAAATTATAATGATGATGAATTGAATGAAAATATTGGTTTATCCATAAATGAATTAAATGATCTACTAGATTTTTAATATATATATATATTTATATATATCCAATTCTATTTACAATGTTGATGATTATTGTTGTGCACATTGACCTTGTTGTTCTGGATGATACCTTTCTTGATGAGTTTCTTCAGTTTCAGGTGTATTCTTTTCATTATAATCTGGTAATGAAATTTCTCTTGAAATTGAAAAATCGGTTATAATTTCTAAATTTTCAGGTAATAGACTAGAAGAATCTACTTTTTGTCTTTGTATATCTGATTTGTTCTTCAATTCATTTGGTAAAAGGTTTTTAAGTTTTATCAAATCATTTTTTTCCAAATACCAATTATCTGATGGGAATTCAACTTCAATTTCTATATAGAAATCACCTCTTGCATTTGATGACCACCATGAATTCTTACTTAATGGCATACCTTCATTTTTAATTTTTATGTAATCACCAGGTTTAATGACTTTACCTTTTGGTGTGTCGATTTGAATTCCTCTACCATCTAAATGTTTAACAACAACTTTTGAAAATCCACATAAAGAATCTATAAGTGATATCTTATACTTTATATAAAGATCATCACCTCTTCTATCAAAACATTTGTGCTCTTTACAACTAAATGAAAGTATAACATCACCAGTTATTTTCCCAGGAAATTCATCTGATTCTTGTTCTAATACAATTGTGCCATTCGACTTTGCTCCTTTTGGTATTTCAAATTCCAAAATCTTTGTTTCATCAACAACTCTTTTACCATCACATCTTTTACATTTATCTTTTGAACGATAAACTTTACCTGTTGCATTACAAGTTGAGCAATCAACATATTCTTGTGAAACAAGTCCAGGTCCAACTCGACGAATTTTACGAACATTACCTTCTCCATCGCAAACTCCACATTTCTTCATATGTGCATGTTTTTTAGCTCCGGTACCATTACAAAGTGTACAAATGATGTCTCTTGTTGATGTTGTTTTAATGGTTTTACCTTTAAACAAATCTTCTAAAGTTACTTCAACATCTAAATGAGCATCTTCTGTACGCATTTGTCTTTGTTTTCTACCATTTGGTTGTGGTCCACCTGGTGGTCCTCCTCCACCAAAAAATGAATAAAAATCTTCTGCTGTGAATTCTTCTGCTCCTCCACCATAAAATTGATCAAATGGATTTCCTGTTCCATTTGTATAACTTTCTCTTGGATCCGTTGTTCCATATGTATCATATTGTGCCCTTTGATCCTCATCACTTAAAATTTCATAAGCATGAGAAATCTCTTTAAATTTAATTTCTGCTTCTTCTCTATCTTCTTCATTAGCTTTATCAGGATGGTATTTTAATGCAAGTTTTCTATATGCTTTCTTTATTTCACTATCAGTAGCAGATGAGTCTACCTCTAGAAGCAGATAAAGATCACTCATACACCTATGGAGTTTCTCGATGGCTTCAGAATGTTTCAGTAGTGCGAATTTCAGAGGATAAAAGAATGTTGCAAAGTTGCAAAATGAAGTGCCAGAGAGTTAAAAACGGGAGAGAGTGGACGTATGGCTTAAGGTGGAAATTTAATTTGGCGACTCTGTTTTCACAAATTTTTCCAAATTTTACAATATTTATAAAAATCAGGAGATATAAAAAGTTTACATCGAATCCCGGAGGGTCTCATAATGTAACTCTTCAAATGCCTTTTACAGCTTTTATTAATCTAAGTTTTGTCTTATAAAACTAGACCTATACCAGTTGAAGTAATAAAGAAAAAAAAAATTACGACACGAGCAGGGTTCGAACCTGCGCGGGTAAAACCCAACGGGACCTGCACCCGTCGCCTTAACCACTCGGCCATCGTATCATACACATCTAATATTTATAAATTTTATAAATATGAGGTGAGAAACTAAAAAGTTCGAATAATGTTTAAACCCCACTCAAACTTCTTATGATTTTTAACCTGGATTCATCAGATAGATACAATTGAATCTATGACGGTATATTACCTTACATGCCATCTTCTTACAATTGCCTGATTTCAATTTCACTCAGCCGATATGAAATCGAGGCCGGGTAACCCCACTCCCACCTTGTTGTCGAGGAGAACAACCACGAATTCTTAATATACATAAAATGGTAAGTAACATCATTAGATCATATAAATTATAATACTAACAATCAGTCTAGATCAGGGTACGTAGTCTCGAATTAATCCTTAACAAATTGGGGGTTTCATACTAACTTTTAGTGTTGCCGTTTCAGATGAAGCATTGACTGCTTTCAATGACCTTAAATTGGGAAAGAAGTTCAAATTTGTTGTATTTGCATTAAACGATAACAAAACTCAAATCATTGTTGATAAGACTTCTACTAGTCAAGATTATGATGAGTTCTTGGAAGATTTACCAGAAAATGAATGTAAATATGCTGTCTATGATTTTGAATATGAAATTGGTGGAGGTGAAGGTAAAAGATCAAAGATTGTATTTTATACTTGGTCACCAGATACCGCACCAATTAGATCAAAGATGGTTTATGCATCATCAAAAGATGCTTTGAGAAGAGCTTTAAATGGTGTCTCAACTGATATTCAAGGAACTGATTTCTCTGAAGTTGCTTATGATACTGTTTTAGAAAAAGTTTCAAAAGGTGCTGGTTCTCATTAAGAAAAGATTTGATCATAAGTCTTTTAAATGTAATATTTAGTGTGACCTCAATACATTATTGTACTAATGAGTTTAGTCGTAGTAGTAGAGAAGTATTCGATGTCTATGTATGCCTATGTACAGTATTCCTGATTTCACACCTCTTCCAACAAGATATTGCAACCGATGAGCAAACAGATCAAGAAGCCAAGGGCAACTCTTGAACAAAAAATACAAGTTCTAGATTATTTCCATGAATCAAATCAGCCACAAATGATTACGGTAAATAGATTTAAAGAGAAAATTTCAATATCAACCTCTTCATTGAGTGATTGGTTAAAGAATGAGGATGATTTACGTCAACGTATGAATAAAGCAAGATCTGAATTCCTGAAAAATAGTAAAAGAAAGACAAGCTTTAAATACTCCAAAATTAACCATGCAATGGATTTGTTAGTACAACAACGATTAAAAGATAAACAAAGTATAACAGAACCAATACTAAGAGAATTTTGGCAAATTTATGCACATCAATATGGAGTTGATGATCCAAAAAGACTTGTAAGCTTTAGTCATGGATGGTTAATGCATTTTAAAAGACGTCATGGATTAGGACAAAGAAGAATAAAAACGGTATCAGAGAGTAATGAAATTGAAGAGAAAGATGACTTTACGCAAAGAACAGAAGATGAATCCAATGCTTTAAATGTAGAAAAATTTGTACATTATGCTGGGAAATTTTTCACAAAACATGCTTTTGAATATCCACAAGCAAGTCAAGATTTTCAAACTTTTAAAGAATCTTTTATAAATGAAAGAGCTATATTACATATGCAACCACAAGTTGTTCTACCTACATTAAGCAATGGTAATGAGGTGAATATACAAATTCCTTGATCTTTAGTTGTGGTGTGGTCTGTGGTCCGAACTGGATCTGGCCTGTGGTGATCTCGCCTAGTCTGCTATATAAAATCGCGAGATAAGCCAGACGACGAAAGTGTCAGATGAATAAATATGATAAAGATACTTAGTATTGGCCTTGGGGGTGTTGGTGTTATAGCTAATTATACTCTTCAAACTTTCAATAAAGATGTTGAAACCACTGCAATTATTCGTTCTGATTATGATCAAGTTATAAATCATGGGTACAAGATCTCATCAGTTGATTATGGTGGGAGACGTAATGATCATGATGAAGAAAATGAAATTAAGGGCTATAGACCGAAGAATATTGTAAAGAACTTAAAGGGAGCTACTAACAAAGGTCCATTTGATTATATTGTAATTTCTACAAAACTTGTTCCATATAAAGAGAATAATATATGGAATGAAATTGAAGTAGAATTGAAATCTTTAATTAGACCAAACAAACAAACTCTGATTGTATTACTTCAAAATGGAATTGATATTGAGATTTATTGGAATAAGATCTCTTCATTTGTTAACCTTATCAGTGGTGTTTCTTATATAAGTTCAGTAAATACAAACGGTTCAGTTATACAATATGGACCAGATAATGTCAAGTTTGGATTATTTAATGATTCTGATGATAAAGAGAGCTTGAAAACTTTTATTAATCTCTATTCAAATGAATTTAATCAAGTTACAATTGATGATGATTCAAGGGGAACAAGATGGAGAAAGTTATTATATAATGCTTCATTTAATACAACCTGTTGTTTGAGTGATGTTGCAGTAGGTGATTTATATAATGTAGAAGGATCCATTGAAAATATCATACAACCTTTGATGAAAGAGATACAAAATACTGCAAATCAGGATTTAAGTAAACAAAACTCAAAAACAACCATAACAGATGAAAATATAGGTTTTATTATAAATGCAACAAAAGAAATTGATGCTCTAACTAATTATCAACCATCAATGTTAGTAGATTCTAGAAATTCTAGACCAATTGAATTAGAAGTTATTTTAGGTAATGTTATAAAGATCTATAAAATGAATAATGGGAAAGATGTAAAAGGAGACATTCCTTATTTGAATTTTTTATATCACATGTTGAAGATTGTTCAATATAGATTAGAGAAGAAATAAAAGTAAGACTTGTTTGATTAGCCACGTTCGACCACACAAAATACAAGATTATTTCGTCACAAATGTAAAATCAACTGCTTCAACTTGTATTGAAATTCTAGCCGAATCTTCTTCCCTTTTGTAGCCATTTGGACAATCTTTACAATTAAGACATGTCTTTTGATTTGTACAATTTTCTATATCGCTAACTTTCTCTTTATGAACTTTTTTTACAATTTCTTTATCAGAATGTTTTGAGTACAAGTAATCACGAAGAGCCATAGAGAGTAACGGATTGTTTTGGATCTGTGGGGTTTGGAGTGCTTTATATAAATACAAATGGTGTGATTTGTTCGCAACCAATTTCGAGATCGCATAAGGTGATAATGTTGATAAAGGAATGTCAGGTGTTAGAGGAAGTTTAGATATAGATAGGTGTAGGTTTGAAAGGTTGATCTTATATGTTATTTATTTGTTGGCCTTTAAAGAAAATTCTGCCCAATAGAATTTTGAAAATTTTGCAATTAAGTCAACTGGTGCTCTCTCTGGTCTATTATGCCTGTGCCTTATCTCTTCTGTTCTTTTCTCTATTCTTCCTACGACTCAATCTGAACCCCTACCCTGGTTCACTAGATCTATTACACTGCTCTATCCTCTGGCTACTCTTTTCCTCTGATCCTACATTTTGTTCCCTTCTATACTATAACTTCCTCCGCTCTAACTTCTCCATTCTCTTGTCAGTATCTTCTTTCTCTAATCAAAATTTCCTTACCATATTATGTCTTTCTTTAGTCTGTTCGATTTCAATTTGCTTTCCTATCCCCCCACCCTGTCTACCTATCTCGCCCTTCCTCTTCTTCTTACCACCTCCCCCACTACATCTCCCAATCTTTTCTCATTACATCGTATTAAATATACACCCTAACAACAACTCACATCAACCCTAAGATCTCAGAAAAAACTCCACTAAAGCCTCCCTTCTCTCAATTATGTTGATGATGTGAAAACCTCAACCCTAATATTGCAATTCCAATTGCAATCGTTAAAAATCTATATTTAAGAGCTTCATCAACAATATTATGTTTATGATTATTCTCCTTTGTACCTATCAAAATTCTCTTTAAAAACCCAACAACACCTATATCCATGCTTTGCATCTCTTCATCTTCACTTTCAAGATCAATACTTGAAACCTCGAATGAATCATCATCATCATCATCAGTTTCAACTTCACAATTCTTGAAAACCTGTGACTTGAACTTTTTAACTCCTTTATGAAATTCTTCTATATCTTCATCAATATCATATACATCAAAGTTTAAATAATTGTTTATACCATTAGAGAAAATCCTCTTACCATGCTTATCATTATGATTTAAAAATCCATACTCATCTTCATCTTTCTTATACAATAAACTATCAGTAAGAAAATCAATTCCTCCAGAGGAATTGTACTTTTTAGATAAGATTGGATTAATAGATACTGATCTTAAAACTCTTTTTTTACGTATCAACTCATCTTTTGAAGTTTTAATCAATTTGGCATCTGAATACTCAATCCTTTTCAAAGATTGCTTATGTGATAATTTCTTTATATTCTTCTTTTGTTTTTGTAATTCAAATCCAATATATGATAATAATTTTTCATTATGTAATTTTAAAGATTGTAGTTCGAATTTTAATGTCATGATTTGTTGTTTTGTTAAATCATGTGTTAGTCTTTCACTCGTTAAACTTGACCTTTTTGAAGAATTAACACTAGTTGTTAAAGCTTCAAAAGCAGATTTTCTTGCACTTTCAACATAATCTTCATTATCTTCATTTATATAATCGAATTTTGAGTGGAATTGTTCTGGAACAGAAACGGCTCTATTATCTTTTTCAAATTCAACTTTTATTGGTATTAAATCATGAGAATTATACCTATTATGATTTGGTTTTGATGTTGAATATCTTTTTTTTCTGAGTTCATCAAGTGATGCAAGTTTTAATGGTGAAAGTACAAATTCATCTTGAAGATGAAGGGGTAGTGATTGTCTTTTCAATTGAGGTTCTGGTGATGGTGGGAATTGATATGATGTTGGTATTTGATTATTCAAATCGGGTATGTTTTGTAATGGAGTATGAGTTGGGGAAGATGACTGAGGATTATCAAATTGCTCTATAGGTGAGTTTAAAATATTTCCATGACTTTCATAATCTCCAATACGATCATGATCTTTCAAAATCAAACTCTCTTTTCCCTCATGTCCTTCCATAATCATACTACTATTTTCTAATTCGAGTTCTGATGACAAATCATGTATGGTATGATTATATAATACATTTTGATTCGAATCATCTTGTTCATCTCTTTCATCTAATATCCAATTTTCTTTTGATTCTAGTTGAAATTGCTCAATTTGCGACATTAAAACAAGTTTGGAATTTTTCTCTAATTCTAAATCTGCTTTTAAAACTTTTATCTCTTTGAGTAATTCATCTATTTTAGCAAATTGTGGAGGATTTGATTGTATTTGTATATCATTTATAATCTTCGAATTCTTTATATTCAATTCCTCAATAACTTCTTTATAGTAAAAAATTTGGTTCTGATATATGTTCTTTTCATTATTAAACTCATCTAGTAAGGATTGAACTTTCTTCTTTAATTTTATGATATCATCAGTTAAACGTTTGTTTAAGTTACTAAACTCAAAATTCTCCAATTCTAACTGATTAAACTCTTGTTTTAATAGATTGTTCTGTACTAGAAGATCGGTATATTTACGATGAAATAAAAGATTTGAATCATTATCAATCATTTTATCAAGTTTTAGATCAGTTCTTTCACAAAGTTTTCTATCATTTAAATCAAGAGGTATTAGAACATTATCTTTCATGCTATTGTGTTTATTTGATCTATATTTGATCTATTTCTTTACCTTTTTGTCTTAATGAAAGTGGTTGGTGATTGTAATATTGTTATACAAAGATTTGTTGATGAAGTAAATAAAAGTGAGGTGTTTGGGTTTTGTACAAATCGGGTAATGATTGCAAAATTCTAAGCGAAGTTGAGAAATGTCAATGAGAAGTAAGATGAAAGAAGGATTTGGTTATGTATCTTTGATTTGAACTAGATGATGTTAATTGGGTTTGATTCGTGTTCTTTAGGTTATATTATATACTTTTTAAAATTGTTCTATTATATATACTAATTTAGTAATATTCACGTTTATAAATATTGGACTGATTGTTCTTTGAGATAGGGATTACTGTTTTTGGATTGTATAATGAGCTTTTGATTTGTATTGATGACTTTGAAAAGAATATGATGATAATAAGTGGCTTGTCGGGGTGAAATTTGAGGTAGATGAGTAGAGGTTATGAGGTAATGGTGTATGAAGTGGTGATGAAGTAGATGGAGAAAAGTGAAGGATGGGGAAGAAGAAAGAAGTGGAAGTTAGGACGAAATACGTAATTAAATAGAGGTAGATGAACTAATGGCTGGAGAGTATAGGGAAATGTGATGTGAAATAGATTAAGTAGAGGAGTAGATAGATTAGGTGGAGGTAAAAGTAGAGGTAGCTGAAGTAGAGGTAGCTGAAGTAGAGGTAGCTGAAGTAGAGGTAGCTGAAGTAAATTTAGATGAAGTTGAGTTAGATGAAGTGGGGGTACAAAGGTATAAGAAGTAGAGGTATATCAAGTAGAGGTATATGAAGTAGAGGTAGATAAAGTAGAGGTAGATAAAGTCTTCATTGGAGGAACAAAGACTACTACAAAAGATCAAAATGAACAGATCAAAGCCTGACAGCCTCACCATAACATCCAGTGCTTCCAATTTCTTCCCATTGTGACTCTTCAAGTTATCTACCTAATATCCTCTCTATATCGCGCTATCTCGGAAAATTCCGAATTCCGTCTTATAAAATACAATCAATATCTCCAAAATCTTCAGAATGGTTAAAACTCTCGATCAACAAGAATTTCAATCTCAAATTGTATTAAAGTATACCGATGTCATTGGTGAAAAATTAGGTGGAAAAGTCCTTTCAGTTTCTGATGAGTGGTTTGCAAAAGCAGAAAATCTTATCAAACCAAAAGAACCAATTCGTGATAAAACAAAATTTGTTCACTCAGGTGCTTGGTATGATGGTTGGGAAACAAGAAGACATAATGTTGAAGAAGCTGATTATGTAATTTTTAAACTTGGTGTTTCTTCAGCAAAATTAATTGGTTGTGAAGTCGATACAGCATTTTTCAATGGTAATCATGCACCAGCTATATCTGTTGAAGCTGGTTTTTCTTCAGATGATAATATTGAACAATGGGATTCAATCATTGATAAAGTTGATTGTGGACCATCTCAAAAACATTTCTTTGTTAGAGATCAAATTACTGAAAAGAACTATACTCATGTTCGTTTAAGAATGTATCCAGATGGTGGTATTGCAAGATTTAGATTATATGGTACAGTAGTACCATTATATCCAAAAGACAAATCAGTATTAGATTTGGCATCAGTCTTAAATGGTGGTGTTGCAGTTGCATTTTCTGACCAACATTTTGGTACAGCTGATAATTTATTACTTCCTGGTAGAGGTTTTGATATGTCAGATGGTTGGGAAACTGCAAGATCAAGACAACCTGGTCATGTTGATTGGGTTATTATAAAATTAGGTGCAAAGACAAAAATTTCAAATGTTATCATAGATACTGCTCATTTTAGAGGTAACTTCCCACAAAAAGTCAATTTAAAAGCGATTAATAAAGAAAATCCAAAGTATGAAGATGATTGGGAAGTTGTAGTTGAAGATTCTAAAACAGGTCCTGATAAAGAACATGAATTTAAGGTTGAAAATTCAGATATATATACTCATGTATTATTAACTATCATTCCAGATGGTGGAGTTAAAAGAGTAAAGGTTTTTGGTACTATTGAGAATTAGATAGAATAAAAACATTTTTGACTAGTAGTTCATTTCTCTTTTGCTTCGATTTTTTATGCTTGTTCACGGTTATTTACTGTTTTACTTCTCTTTGTTTCCTATTATCTGTTTGATCTCAAGTCTATTTCTTTCTACTTCACTCTACTCCAACTAACTTCTCTCCCAATGTTTTCTCTTTTCATCCTCATCTCTCATTTTTTCTCTACTTCCTCTCCTCTCTTTCTACTTTTCTCCACATTTCATAAGTCATCGCGAAATGAGAATTCATCAGTTAATACGATGTCTATATCAAAGAGTTCCAATTCTAGAACTCAGATTCGATTCCACCACATCACTTGAAGATCAACATACAATCTTGACTCATTCCCAATCTATATCTAAAGATAATCCATATTATATAAAATCATTTTTAAAGAAGTATATAAATACTCTTCATTATGATGAAGTATTAGAAGAATTATATGAATTTTATTGTGAAGAGAAGATTTTGAATGCTAAAGAACTTTTAGTTACAGACAAAGATGTCATACAATATGATATATCTGAAGATTTAAAAATTTCAATACTTGAAACTCCAAATTTGATATCAGGTAATGGTACAACAGGATTGAGAACATGGGAAGCTTCATTATATTTTAGTTGGTGGTTAATTAGCCAGAAATTAGTAGATTTGAAAGGTAAAAAGGTATTAGAATTAGGCACTGGAACTGGTTTATTAGGTTTATCACTTTTGAAAAGAGGTATAGATGTTATACTTACAGATGGAGAGAATAATCTTATTGAGAATCTAGAAAAGAATCTTTTGATAAATGGACTTGATAAATCAAAAGTTGAATTGAAGCAATTAATATGGGGAACCACAAGAAAAGGAAGTAGCGAATTTGTTTCAGAACCTCCAAACTCAGATATTATTATTGGATCTGATGTTACATTTGATTCGAATGTCTTGAATTCACTTGGGAATACGATTGAAGATTGTTTTAATAACAAAACAAAAATAGCTTTGATAGCAGCTACTATAAGAAATGAAAATACAATAAAGAAATGGGAATCAGAACTTGAAAAGTTTGAGTGGGAAGTTATTGGAACCTCATTGGATAAAAATGAATGTATAGCATGGTTTAAGAAAGATATATCAGAAATAAGGATATATAAGATTATACCGAAATAGAAAAAGTGGATATAGAAGTAGATGTAGAAGTCATCATAGAAGTCATCCTTACTTTATTTGGTAAAAATCAAATGTATATCTCAACCCTCTTCCTCTACTTACAATCCCGATCGTCTTTACACTACCAATCAAATACAAATTTCATTGGATAATCCATACACCTATATAATTCTATATATTCGCAAAAAATTCAACATCAAAGAAATAAACCTATAGAATAATGTTGCCAAAATTCCCAACACCAGTCTTTAGAACTTATTGGCCATATATTACAGGAGCTGGTATTTCATACTATTTAATCTGGCAAGCAGCTGGAGCTTCAATGAACTCAGATGAATTTATCAATGATCCTAGACATCCAAGATTTGCTAAAGGTGGAAAGTTTATTGATTTGGAAAATAGAGATTAAAAGAATATATAGTTTAATGAACGATTATTGAATGGAATTGTAGAGTGGGAGGCGGAGGTTGATTAGAAGGTTGAGGGGAATATTAGTCGATCAAGGTTGGCACGAGTGAGATGAGTCTTTTGGGGATAGAAGATGAATGTTGAGAAAATTAGGTACGGTAAACGAGTTAAATCTAAAGGACACATTATTACAGATATTAGTGTGTGACTTTCTAGTCTGTAACTTTTCAGTCCCATTTAGTCTTCTTCCAAATCTTCTTCCCCATCATCTGCATAAGTACTCCTAACTGCGAAGTCTCACTGCAGACTTCAATTACCAAAAACGTATATATAGAGGGGGAAGAATCTTAATCTTGATACTTAATCTTTGATTTATATTCATCTATATATTTCTAGAGTTATATACTTGAAATTTATCAAAAATTTTATATCAAATTCTTATTCATTAATCATTTCTACTAGCCATGTTAAAGAGACTCAGTGTTATAGCTAGATGCTTTTTTGCTTTATTTTGTGTATGTTTATGTTGTCAGTAGTCCAGAAAGGACTAGGATGAATGCAAAGGTGGTTAACGTGGACTTATACTAAATAACCATTTTCTATAATTTGATTGTATAGATTGATTATTTCGACTTATTGAACCTTCATAATCTAATTTTAAAAATGGTATTTCATCAATTTGATTTTTACATTGTGAACCAACTTGATGACTTGATTGACAAAAGTAACATTCATACATCAATTCTTTTTCGTCATTATTTTGTATTGGTAAAGAGAATTCAAAATCATCTGCTTCAAAAATTTCATCAGCCATTGATGTTTATGTAATTCTATAGATATGTATATATATATATATATATATGTGAACCCCTAACTAAATCGCATCATACCTTGTGGGCTATTTGCAGGTTTTCAATCCTTGATTTACACTATAAATACGATGAGTAGAACTATGGCTTCCCCGGCAACGTTTACAAATTACCAAACAAATACTGTATAACATAAGGTAAAGTCGTTTTATGTAGGTAAATTGATGTTTCATAATCTAGCCATGCTAATTATAGTAGTTATGACCAACAAGGTTTAACCACTACTACCACGATGACATGAAATCATGGGGTTAATTTTAAAACTTTGACACGTTTAGACTTGACACGATGATACTTGATTTGGTAATTTTTTAAACTTTTATATTTATTTGTTTGTTGAGTGTGGAGATCTAAGTTGTGGTTGTGTGGTTGTGATTGTATGGTTGAAGTATTGTTAAGCAATATGGGTGCAAATGAGGTATGAACATGTGGGAAAAGGAGAGAAAGAAACGTAATGAAGTACAGAATTCTAGAAAAAAAAAATCAGATTATTTATTCTATCTAAGGATTACCATACAACATTTTTCTTAAGCCTGGCTTGGCTAGATTTCATCGAGGCATTGCTAGAGCAATATACCTTTAAATTACATTTTTCACTTTGGTAGCGCCTAAGATGTGTACTAGTCAAATCACAAATCAACACCTTCATAATTCATGATTTACTCCTTTTTCATATTTGATAGACATTGTAATTGTATATATACAAGAGAATATACTGAAAATTCTATAAATAAATCAAATGAATCTGATATAAGTCAACTTTTATTTGGTAGTTTATACTCTTTAAAGAATATAGCATCAAAATTAGGTCAATCATCGAATTTACTTCGATCTTTTTCAACTGAAAATTATAGAGTTCATAATTATGAAAGTGCAACTGGTTTGAAATTTGTATTAGTAACAAATCCTTTAATCGATAATTTACAAAGCGTTTTATGGGAATTGTATTCAAATTATTATTTCAATTTTTTTGTATTAAATGGTTTAAGCGCTGTTGAAGGAAGTAGAAGAATAGAATCCGAAGGTTTTATAAAAGCTACGGATGAATATCTACAAACATTCAAACAATAATAAAATAACCTTAGAATTACTTAGTAACAAATTTGAAAAGATTTAATAATTACCTGGGTGTATGGTGGTTTTATAAAAGTAATCGAAAACTGATGGGTGTATGGATATTTTTTCTTTTATCGGCCCGATAAAAACATACAATATATCAAGAGATGAGATTCACCTTTGTGAATTAAGGAACAAAAGTATGGGAGCAGTTGAATCATATCAATTTTCAACAATCTATCATGAGATTGCTCTTGTATTAACTGTTTGTTTTGCACAATTTCTATGTCAAGGTTCAATTACAATGGCATTGTCAACATCAAATATTGTACTAAAATCATTTCAAGGAGATTCGATTGAACAAAGTGCAAAAGTTTGGTTTATGGGATCATTTGCTTTGACTGTTGGTACTTTTATCCTTATTTCGGGTAAATTAGGTGATATATTTGGTTTAAGAATTATGTTTATTATTGGATGGTTTTGGTCAAGTTGTTGGTCAATAATTACTGGATTTTCTTATTATTCTAAATCAATTATCTTTTTTGATATTTGTCGTGCTTTTCAAGGTATTGGTTTTGGTATACTTTTACCTTGTGGTATGGGGATTTTAGGTAGATTATTTAAAACTGGATTACGTAAGAATGCTGCATTTGGTGCAGTTGGTGCTTCTGCACCATCAGGTGCAGCTTTAGTCGCATTGATGGCTGCAGTTATTGGCCAATTAGCATGGTGGCCATGGCAATTTTGGTTAATTGGTATAGTTTGTTTTTTCTTTGGTTTAATTTCTATCAAGATAGTTCCATTTATACCATCAAAACATGATGGGGAATCATTTAAAACCAAAATCTATAGTTTTGATTGGTATGGTTCAATAATTGGAGTTTGCGGTTTAGTATTATTTAATTTCATTTGGAATCAAGGACCGGTTGTTGGATGGAATACTCCATATATAATAGCATTATTAATAGTTTCAGTCTTTTTGATTGTATTATTTTTCATTTTAGAATTTCAAGTTGTTAAAAATCCATTATTACCATATGCTGCTTTAAATAAAAAAATTGGTTTAGTACTAATGGCAATTAGTTTTGGTTGGGGATCATTTGGTATTTGGCAATATTATTATTGGACTTTAATTTTAGAATTAAGAGAGTATACACCAATTGAGGGTGGGTTAACATATTTAACGTTTTTGGTTGTTGGTATTTTAGCGTCGTTTTCAGTTGCTTACCTAATAACTCATGTCAAAGCATCATACATTATTTGTTTTGCTTGTATGGCATTTTTAGGTGGTGAAATCATGTTGGCAGTTATGCCAATTGATCAATCATATTTTCAAATTTCATTTGGTTGTATGTTAATTTTAGGTTGGGGAATGGATTGTTCTTTCCCAGCAGCTTCAATTGTAATGTCTGATTTTTTACCAATTGAGCATCAAGGTATGGCAGGTTCATTAGTATCAACTGTTATAAATTATTCAGTATCTTTATTTTTAGGAATAGCATCAACAGTTGAAGTTGAAATTGCAAAAAATCATACAAGTTTAGAGAGTTATAGAGGAGCTATTTATTTTGGTATTGGTGTTGCTGGTTTAGGTGTTTTAAGTACTTTATTCATAATTCTTGTGGATAAGGATGATAAGAAAGAAGTTATAGAAGAGATAGAAAAGGTGTAATTTAGAATTCATACAGGAATAGAAACAGAATTTAATGAACTTGTAGTTTCCTCCTTTGCACTACCCTCTATTTGAACAATTACAATCAAGACTTCTATATTTGTCAAAGCATATACTGACAAGACATCGATAATGTAAGTAGATAGATGACAACTTTCAAGATTTTTGAGTCCCTTTTGACTTTACTAACAAAAAGTTTGTACTATAATTTTCAATCGTTGAATTTGGTTCGATTATGACTACACCATCACCAAAATCAGATAAAAGAATTCAACTCGAATCATTAATAAAAGAATTTCAAAATCGTCTAGGGAATCAATGGGATACATATCAAACTTCGCTTTCTTTGTTTCTTATTGGGAAACTTAGTAGAACTGAATTACTTACAAATATAACACCAATACTAAAAAATGGTTTAATCAAATATCATAACAAACTTTTGTTATTAAATTTTGCAAATACACTTAAAGAACAACCAAATGATGTTCATAGTGATTATGCAATTTTCTGGAATAAGAAAAATCTAGGTCAAAAGAAGAATGTCAAATCAAGTCAATATGAAAAATTTAAACTAAATATAATGGGATTACCTATAAAAGAAAGAAGACGTATTAGAAATATAACTAAAGAAAGTGGTAAGCTGGGGAAACTTACCGCTTCTATAACTTTAACAAGACATTCAATATTACCAAAAATTCCAATGATTAATGATAAAGATGAACAACAACAAAGGGTTAATAATTTAGTTTCATGGCAACAAGATGTGTTAAATGGTATAAATACTCCTATTGCAACCCAAGATTACGAATTACCTGATTATGATAATTTATCTAGAAGAATCTTAATGATAATGAGAGAAAATGGTTTAACTGGAATGTTGAATTTACAAGTTTTAGATGTATTACTATTAGGTTTAGAATGTCATTTGAAAAATCTAATTGAAAGTTCGATTGATGTTGCAAAATATAGAGAGAAGAAATATACTGATATTGATTATTTATCAACCAGTTTTTTGAATGCAACTGATAAAGTATCCAGTCCAAAAACTAAAAAAACTTTTGATTCTAATGATACTTTGTTAAATATAGAGGATTTGTATAACTCTTTGGAAATGTTCCCTCATTTAGTTGAACCTTGTGGACCAAAATTGAGATTATCAAATAATATGCTTGAAAATGATGATATGATAAACAGAAATCAACCTGATTATGAACTACCTCCTAAAGTTGACAAACCTCATTTAAATGGTAATGTAAAAGAATCTGATGATTTGAAAGTTGAAAAATCTGATCAAACAGGTAATAGTGATGAATTGAAATGGTTATTACATGATTTATATACATCGATATGATCTGTGGTACTGCAGACTAAAAAAGTATCAAAACCTGCACAACAAAGATAGACCTTGACTACTGGAGTTAACTCTAGCAACCTTGAGCTACCTCCCAGTACAATATACAGCTATTCTTGTCTTAAACATTACTTTTCACCTTTATATAATGAATCGGTTTGATTTATATATTCCAAAACTTCAAAAAATTCAGTTTCATCCTCCAAATCAATCGTATCAGCTAAATGAAGACATTTCGATTTTTGATAAAGACAATCAGTAAAACTTGGGTACAAAGATTTTTTCTTCAAAATAGATATTTGTTCTTTTATGGAATGCTTTGAGATGTTCCAAAATATCAAATTGTTCTTAAACCTCTTGGTTCCAAAAATACCTTCAATAATTAGTATAAAGACATTACTTTCATTAGGTAACATCAGTAAGATATCAAGTAAAGATTTTGGCCCATCTATTAACATTTTTTGCGGTTTTAGATTATCAAGATTAAATTCATCCCAACTAATTTCATTCATCAGATTTAAACAATCATGAATTCCTTGATTTAGTGCTAAACATACAAAACTTGTTTTAAAGTTGATTTTCGACTTCAGTAATGAGGAATAACTTTGGACAATTGTTTGGTTGATTAGATTTTCATCACAATTACCAGTGAAAATTATTGAAATATTAGAAAAAGCAATATCTTGAATGAAACATTCAAATTCGGAGATAACCAGAGAGTCTTTAATCTGATCATTAAAAGCTTTATCAAACTGAACGATCTGATTATCTATGACAATCTGATTGTCTTTATTTGCAAGTTTCAGTCTAACGTATACCCTTTGTTTTCCTTTGAAGTCCATGATTGAATTCTCCAACACTTTCTTTTTGATTAGTGACCTTTCATATTTATCTTTATAATCATCATAAATCGTTTCAATATCATTATATTTAGTATTCCACTCTTCATTTGTTGATTGTAGTTCTCTATAAATTTTTTGATGGTTCTCAATTTCAACTTGTAGGGTATTTTTGATATTGGTAAAATTCTCCATATTTGATTTGATATTTGATATTGAAGTGTTTAAATCTGATAGTTTCTGAGTATTTATAACAAATTGATTATCTAGATCCTCATTTAGTTCATGGATATTTTCGTATTTGAGTTTTATAGCGTTTAAATTTTCTTTTGTCATGCTTAAACTCTCCCTTTTAATCTTGATTTTGTTTTCTAATTCATCTTTGAATTTGCTTTCTTCTTCTTTTAGTATTTCATCAACATGATTATTAGATTCTATGAGTTTAGTTTTAGCTAATTCTATTCTTTCCATTACTTTCAACTTCTTAATTTCGACATCTTCATCTTTAAAAGTCCTTGCTACTTCTAAATCCTCTTCAAATTTGAGCCTTAGATCTTCAAGTTCTGTATCTAATTTCTTTGTATGTTTTCTTTTAATATCAACGTTTTTATTCTCCTCATTTGATACATTTTTTATGATTTTTTGTTCAAAGTCATCAAGACTTTGCTTTTTGTATTCAACTTGTGCTATCAATTCAATCTTTTTAACTTGTAGATGACGTCTCTCTCTTGCTAAATCTTCGATAAATTCTCGTTGTACTTTATATTCAGTCTCGAGACTTCGAAGATCTGGAAGATTATCATTTAAATGAGGTTTGGGTTGAGGTTTAGTAAAATCATTTTGTGTTACTTTCTTTGATAATGCAATATTAATACGTTTAAGTTCCTCTAATTTATTTTTCGTTTGAATTGGTGGTGTTGCAATCTTTGAAGTATTTATTGGTTTTGATGATTTGGTTACAGGTATTGAATTTCCTTGAGGTAATTTACTCAATGCACTTAGATTATTTGATCTCTTTAGTTTTGTTGGATTATACCTTGTTGAGTTGAAGTTTGTAAAATCATCTCTTATGGTAAAAGAAGGAGTTGGATCTGTAGAATCGATCCTTACCATTTCAAATCCTAAAGATCTTCGTCTTTTGTTTGGAGGATTATAATCATTATGAGTATGCATTTATGTATAAGAGGTTGTTATATACTTGAAACAATGTTAAAGCTTCATGAATTTGTATTGTATGGATGTCTTTTGGTCTCCACAATGTTTTGTATTTGTTTTGATGTGATAAGATTGGGAGTGCACTACTTAATCTATTCGATGAGATGAGACAGAGAAGAGACAATACTATTGTCATAATGTATACTATTAACATGTTTATAAATAAGCTAGTGACTAAAATCTCTATAAATTTCCTTTCAATTTTGATTTCTGAACATTCTATAGTGAATGTTTATTCTTTATGTCTTTACGATCATATTGTCTCTATTAATGCCCTTGTGTTGTTCTTTGCTCCTCCTCTCCAAATTAGACTACTCTTTTCACTCCAGCTTTGACCAGAGTCTTTTATAAATTAGCCTTCCCTACCTCCATTCAATTAAAATCCTTTGACTGTAAGTTTCTTGTCATAGCGGGTAATGCAATTCTTAAACCATCCAATTCTTTTGTCATTTTGATTTGACAGCCTAACCTACTTGTTTCAGTTAATCCAAAAGCTAGATCCAACATATCGTTTTCATCATCATCTGGTTCAGGGATTTCATCATAAAAATCTGGATCAACAATTACATGACATGTTGAGCATGCACATGATCCACCACAAGCACCTTCCATATCTAAATTATAAGCTTGAGCTATATCTAAAATATTATCACCTTCTGAAACTTGAAAAGTCTTTTGATCTCCGGCTTTTGTAATGAATGTTATTTTAAGTTCTTCGCCTGGTATTGGTTTATGAAGATGTCCATGAAAATTAGTCAAACTATAATGGAATTGTCTAAAATTGGTTCTATAGAGTGGTTTAAGCCTAAGTTGTGATATTCTTTGTATATTGAACCTTCTAAGCATTTTGATGAGATCTGTTGTATATAATTTTCAATCCTATGGTTTTTATTGGTGTGTATGGATAAGCGATGGCGGAACAAGATCGGTGCGACTAGAGATAGAGAGAGAGAAGAGGAACGAAGGAGGAAAGCAACAACAGATGTGAACCTAACCTTTATACTAATGTTTATTTTATATGATTATCAAAATCATAATACCTCTTACCAAAACTTACTTGCCAAAACTAAAAAAATCAATAATATCAAAACTGCTATTATAGCATAACTTATAAATTTGTTTGCAGTTATCCTTCTACTCATTGTCTTTAAGCTCTTTATAGACTTATCAACATATCCATCTGCAACCAATAATGTATTTCTACTATTTGTTATTTGTTCTCTTTGGGCTCTTAAATCATTAAGTATATTACCTCCAATATTTTCAGTCTCTAATGCAATTCTTTGACTATCTCTTAATCTTTCACTTGATCTTTGTAATGAAGCGTCATTACTTAATAACTGTTTTCTTTGTGAATCTTGAATATCATCACTATCTTTATATCTATCACCAAATAATTCATGTTTATCTTCATCATCAAGCAATTGTCGTAATTTTTCTTTATATTCATCAACTTGATTTTTATACAGACGAAGTTTGATGTTAAAACTTGATCTTTGATTTGATGGCATGTTTTGTATTTCAATTCTTAATTGATCTAAGATTTCAAGACATTCATCAGTGGCATTCTCAATTGATCTTAATACATTTTTTCTATCAGTTCCAGATAAATTTGAAATTTGTCCGATCTTAGATTTTGCTTCTTGAAGTGCTAATTGAAGGTCACCTTCATAATTATCAAAGGCTTCTGTCATGGTTTTGAAGTTGTAAAGGGGTGGCACTATACAGAAATTTTTTGATATATCGCAATTGGTCGTGTGTATTACAAAAATACATATATATATATATAAGTTGCAAAATCACCTTGTCTCAAATTCATCTGAGTCCGGACCTTCATCTCTTTTACCCTTATGTTTACTAAATGCTGATCTGATTTGACCTAATAAAGTATCTTCATTAACATCCCCTGAAGTATTTGATAAACTTGGTGATAATGTTGCTAATTCTTCTCTTAATCCACGTTGTCTACCTTCATTTTCATCAGTAATATCTAAAGAGTGAACTGTTAAATTTAATAATGATTTACCTGAACGTCTTCTCATTAACCTTCCTGGGAATGGACCTGATTTGGGGAAGAACTTTTGAATAATTGCATCATCATCTAAATCTTCATTATAATTTGAGTCTTCAGTTGCAGATTTTTGTGAAGTAAATGATCCTCTTCTTGTACCAGATTTTGGTGTCCTTGGTACTCTACATGAAGTACCGTTATCATGAATCCATTTTGCAACCAAAGCTGTCCAACCACATTGATGTGACGCTCCTAATCCTCTACCAGTATCACCATCAAAGTATTCATAAAATGGAACAAAATCTTTAAAAAGTGGATCTTCAACAAATAAATCTTCATCACCATTACAAGCTCTGCGACCTTCTTCATCAGGTAAAAACAAATGCATTAAACGATATTGAATTTCTTGTGCACATTGAGCTAAATTCAAAAATTCACCTGATCCTTTTGGACATTCAACTTTTAAATCTGGTCCATAATAAAGATAAAATCTTTGTAAAGCTTCCACTAGTAAGAAGTTTACAGGGAACCAGATTGGTCCTCTCCAATTTGAATTACCACCGAACATACCTGAATCAGATTCTCCTGATAAATATTCAACTTTATATTTTTGACCAGAAACTTCCATTTCAAATGGATTTTTTTCATGATATTTAGATAATGATCTAATACCATAATCTGAAAGGAACTCATCTTCATCCAACATCTTTTCCAAAATAGAGACCAATCTATCTTTATCAACTAATGCTAACAACAATCTATCATGGACACCTTTTTCTTCCATTGAATGAATATTTCTTGAAGCAACTGATGATCTATTCTTTATAAACCAATCTAACCTCTTTTTAAAAGAAGGAAATTTATCTAAAATCTTTGGTTCTAAAGTTAAAGAGGCATATAACGGAATTAATCCAACTAATGATCTAACAGGTAAAGAATGAGAATCATTTTCTCCATATGAAATCAGATCATAATAAAATTTATCCTCATCATTCCATAAAGATTTTTCAGTTGCTTCACTATCACCTTTACCAGCACCTCTAAATGTCATTGCATCAGCTATCAAGATGAAATGTTCAAAAAATTTCGATGCAATATTTTCATAAACTGGCCTTGTTTTGGCTAATTCCAAAGCAATATTTAACATTTGTAAACAATAGAAAGCCATCCAACCAGTCGAATCAGCTTGCTCTAAATTACCACCAGTTGGTAATGGTTCAGATCTATTAAAAATACCAATATTATCTAAACCTAAGAATCCACCTTCAAATACATTGTTACCATCTCTGTCTTTTCTATTAACCCACCAAGTAAAATTAAGTAATAATTTTTGGAACAAAGTTTCCAAAAAGTCAAGATCTTCAGTACCATACATCTTTCTTTCAATTTTAAAAATTCTATAAACTGCCCAAGCATGAACTGGTGGATTAACATCCGAAAAATTCCATTCATAAGCTGGAATTTGACCATTTGGATGCATATACCATTCCCTTGTTAATAAATCTAATTGTTTCTTAGCAAACTCAGGATCAATCATAGATAACGGTATACAATGGAATGCTGTATCCCAAGCAGCGAAAAATGGATATTCCCATTTATCGGGTAACGATAAAACATCATCAATAAAAAGATGTTTCCATTCTTTATTTCTACCACCTGCTCTATTTGTTGGAGGTTTTGGAGTTGAAGGATCACCTTTCGACCAATAATCATGAACAAAATAATAAAATTGTTTTGTCCATAATAAACCAGCAAATGCTTGTCTTTGAACTTGTCTTAACTCATCCGAAATTGGTAAAGGTGAAACCATCCAATAGAAAGCATCTGCTTCATCTTGTCTAGTTGCAAAGATTTTATCGAATTCCATTTCATCAATTTCTTCAGCCTTTTTTGAAAGTCTGTAACGAATGGTAACATAATCACCACCTGGAACTCCACCGTCTTGATCGAATGAAAATAATGCACAAGCTTTTGTACCAGTCTTATTTGGATTAACAACTTTATCATCATTCTTGATTACATAATCATGGAAAGCATCTTTAACATAATCAAATTTATTTGGTTGATTGTATAAAGCTTTTGTATTTGTTTCATTTTCAGTAAATAACAATTCTGGTTCTATGTCTTCTGAATCTTCATTTATACCTGGAGCTGGTGCATAAACCATAAATCTTTCACCAAATTTTTCAGTTTCAACTTTGATAGTATAATCATCTACACTTGATAGTTTTGGTTTTGAAGTTTGAATTGATTCATCAGTACCCCAAGCCCAAGTATTTCTTAATACTATATGAGGCATGATATGAAGTGGAGCTGGATTTGAACCTCTATTATAAGCAGTAATTCTAAAATATAACTCTTCAGGATCATCATCAGATTTTGCCATTTCAAATACAACATCAAAATATTTGTTATCATTAAAAATTCCAGTATCAGCAATTTCAAATTCTTTCTCTGTTCTAGATCTTTTACCATTCTCTTCAATCAATTCTTTATATGGGAACTTAGCATGAGGATATTTGTACAAGTATTTCATATATGAATGAGTTGGAGTATTATCAAGATAGTAATATAACTCTTTAACATCCTCACCATGATTACCTTGAGAATTTGTAACTCCAAAAGCTTTCTCCTTTAAAATATCATCTTGACCATTCCATAAAGCCATTGATAAACAAACATTTTGATGAGAATCAGATACACCAGCTAATCCGTCTTCACCCCAACGATATGTTCTTGCTTTTGAATGTTCAAATGGGAAATCGGACCAAGCATCACCGTCATGAGAATAATCCTCTCTAACAGTTGCCCATTGACGTTCACCTAAATAAGGACCCCATCTTTTCCAATATTTAGATTTCTCTTTATTCTCATTCAATCTGTTCTCTTCTGCTGTCAAATTACCCATTGATAAAAGAATATGTAGTGGTTAAGATGAAGAAATAGTTTACGGTTAACTCCCGCCCTTGATAGCAATACGCCAGATTTACATTACACAGGTGGGACCGCAAGGGTCTCGTAATTCCTAAATTGGTGGGTACCATGGGGATAAAAGTTTATATGTACACCGACAATCTATGAATATCTCAGTGTTGATGAATATCTCTATGTCTATGTAAATCCCTATGTCTATGTATGTCCCTATGTCTATGTAATTGCTCCGTCTCTATTCCTCTCTCCAAGCTTCTCCTCATAATCTATCTCCCCATATATTTCTTCTCAAATGGCCTTATTAAATTATATCCAATAAATGCAAATGCAATATTTAATTCCCACGATATATCACCACCAAATGTCCTTGCAATTACACCTTGATACCAGGTTTGATTCATAGATAAGACAGTCGAAGCAATTCCACATAAAAATCCAAATACTCCTGCAATACCAATTGGCATTGTTGAAATATCTTCAAAATCTCTTGTATTATAGGCTTCAAATGATCCCATATATATGAAATGTTCTGCTAATGCAATACCAATATAAATGGATACATTATAACTTATAATTGATAAGAAATTTGACATTGTATCTGCAAAGACATAATAAGCCGGAATTGATAATCCCAAAGAACAAAAATTTCCAATGAAACACCATCCTAATCTTGGAAATTTTGCTAATGGTTTCCAAACTGCTTGAGCTGCTAATGATAATGAATATGATCCAGGTAAATTATTTGCAATACCTGATAAGGCAAGGATAACACAACAAAATTTACCAAATCCATGTAAACTATTAACAACTAAAATTTGATGAACTAATCCACCAACTGAATTTTCTTCCCATGCATTTGCCCATTCTTCATTTGCAAATGTACCTCTTGCACATGCTGCTCCTAAAATACTCGCAAACATGCATGGAATTGATAATCCACAAACCATTGAAGTGAAAACTTTCCAATTTGGAACTTTGGGATCAAAATATACCATAAAATCTGCTGCTGATGGACTCCATCCTGCAACAAATCCAAAAATTAATGATATAAATGATAAGACATTACCAGCTTCAGCCCTTCCACTTGACATTGTACCAACTGAAAACGTCTTTGCAATTGTTAATCTCGCAATGATTATAAGATATATAATGAAATTTGGAATCCATGAATATCTTTCATAATAATGGATTGTTTTATACCCAAATAAAGCTAATAAACATGTTATTACAACAAATATAACACATCCAACTGCTGGTGGTAATGGACCCAAAGAAACAAGTAATTGAACACATGGTAAAACATTAACTGCATTCCAACCAATACAACTGATAATTTGAAAGATGGCAAATACCGTTCCCATAATTCTACCAGTGAAGAATCTACTTAAAATTTGTTGACGTAATCCAAGTTTTGGACCGAAAAGAGAGAAAAATCCAACTGGTAAAGCTCCAATGATTGAAAATAAAACGATACATATAACACATGTCCAAAAGTCTAAATCATAACTGGTTGGTCCTAAAGCACCAGTACTGAATGCTGAGATTGCCATATTTGGTGAAAGAAAAATTGATAGTGGTGATAATAAATTTCTATCATTTCTAAGTTCAATAGGAACTTGTTGAACACCTCTAGTTTCAGCATTAAATCTTAAACCAATTTTATCAATAAAATGAACCTTGTCTTTTTTATTTTCATCTTTACTATAGTCGTACTCTTCTTCTGAGGCACTAGGGGCTTTTTCTGGGTCTAATCTTTGTGATGAGCTCATTAAGAAGTTGTATCTAAAGTTCAAGTGTCAAAAGAAAGCAGCGACTTTGTTCTTATATGAAGGAAACTCTTGCAGATAGGTGCGTTTTGACTAAAAAGTACGACAAAATCACGACATTATTTTTAAAAAGTCTTATATCATGTGATTATCTCATCGCATTACGTCATAGATAAGAGAGGTAATTTCTCTTAGATAACAAGACCTAATCCACCTGAAAGGAAAGTAACGATAGATAAACCTGAGTCAAAATTCACAAATCAATTTAACTTCTCAGTTAAAGATTGAAGGATTTGAAAGTACTTCATTTAGTATATGAATGAATCCTTTGAATGTAGTCGCACGCTCTTCTCGAGGGTCAACTTGATGAAACTAAGTCCGAAACAATTCCTCATCTCCTCGTACTCCTCCCAAGCACCGCAATTCTTTACTTCATCGGGTAATCCGTTGAACCAATCCTATTAACATATTCACAGGAAAAATATTGCAGACGCTTCGTAGTTCGGACTCTCTCATCGGATCATTTGTAAAAAATATTCTAATATAGACGAAAGCCCATCGTTTTTGGTCATCAAGAAATAAATTGTCTTGAAATTCTTGTCGAAATCATTATCCTTCTCGACAGAGAATCATCCCTTGTTTGAAAATGTAATGATTTATACATCGTATAGCTTTTAGAATTTGCAAAAAGTCCGAAATAGTATGCACTCTTATGCCGTTCCCTAGTTTGTTAGGTTTTCTGCAGATTTGCTATCTAACAAAATAATGTTTTATTGAGTCAGCCTCAATAAATTCATCTTTTGTGAGATTAGTACTTTGGGCGAAATTCCAAAATTTTAGCTATATATCAGACGCGGCTTGTTAAAGATATTTCATATGTATCAATTGGGGGTTTTGCTTTTCCTTCAATAAGAGCATCTAGGAAAACAAGAAGACAAGATGAGATTCTTTGAATTTTGAGGCTATAATTCTTTGTTAAGACCTATAGAAAAAGTATCAAGAACCAATCTTGTAGTGTAGATAAGCGGTTGTGAATAGTCGCTTGCACCCATTTATATGTAGGCGTAGTTGCAAATAGTTGTCATTAAATACTTAAGCAACAAGGAGATGGGGAGAGATCCGAGAGTGGGTCTAGTGAAAAAAAGGTTTTCTCTCACATCATCATCGTGTCGCGAATTAAGTTGAAACATTAATTTCAGTAGAAAAGCTCTTTCCTCTATAGACTCAGCAGTCTCTCAAATAATTTCTTTTGTGGATCTTTATCTTAATCTCTTTCCCACATGAGCTTTACGAACAACCGTATTTGTGTGGTCTGTTTGTGATTTGTGGTTTGTAAATCGATCAATCATATATAAGTGTGCGCGAAAACGTTTTGAGACCAAGAGATCAGAGGATGAAATAAACCAAAGTTGAGAGTCTCCGTGTCAATTTTTGAATTGATATCAAATGTACGATGATCAAAAGCTACCAAATTGTGCTCGACTAACTGACTGGAATTCACAAATTAACTCTGTTAAAGTTCATTTGACTCTTTGTTTCGGTTGAAGCTGTGAGTAGAATTCTTTTCTTTTTAGGTTACGAAAACAAATTTGGGCCCTTCACTCATCTACTTTGATCATCAAGTTTTGTCATTTTCAATTGTTTTCACTGCGATCTCAAAAATGGTCTTAAATATCAAAAGGTACGTACTTATTTGTTGACTCTACTCAAATCATAATTTTTACTTATGAAATTATGAGACTAGTCAAACTATTGGTTTTTTCGCCACTTTATCGTGTGAACTAACAAGACTATAATTCATTGACCCTTAAAGTTTACTTTCGAGAGATTGGCAAAATTGGTGCTGTTACACCAAAATTTTAATCTAAGAATTGTTACTTCCGAGGGTAAGCGATCCATTAGTCTGTTGAATCAATGATAAAATATTGAAAAAGAGTTTTGTTTTACTTTAATGAATGGATGAAATTGCTTTGCTGAATTAAATCTAGCAATAATATCAAAATCAAAAATTATTCAGACGTTAGCGACTAATCCAGGCTCTGAAAAGTTTGGAGGTAGAATTTTAATAAAATCCAAAGTTGAAAGCTAACAACCGGGCGCCTATTCTAAAGTTGGGTCTTGATGTTCTGTTGAGTACTAAGACTGGAAATTAAAAGTTTAGAGTCTGGTATAAAGTTTGGTCTTAGTGTTCCGTTACAATGCTAGGATTGAAAGTCAAAGAGATATTAGGTTAATCGTCAGATTATTCTTATAATGGAAGAGCCATATGTTGATGATGTAGACTGAATTGTTACGACTTGTGAATTTCAACTAAATCCTGACTTTATATTTTGCAAATGTTCTGGCTCACACCTACATCATCCAGTTATCTAATGAAAAGATATCCTAGATTTCAAGCTATAGATAAAGTTCTTGGATTTATTCCATGTTCCTTTGTCAACAATCCCGACAAATGACCTAATGCCCTTGGGAACGACGCAATGATCCACCTTCAAACTGATCATGTGAGCTCACGACTTGTGCAATCTCGTTTGCCTTATAGGTACAAATTTTCAATTACTTAAAACCTCTATATAGCTTTATAGGTTTATAGCTGTTTTCCGTCAGTACGTACTTACTGACTTCTTTCATTATGAAAGAACTGAACGACCTGTGATTTTGCGATTGGTTCTACATACAAGTGGTATAGATTTACCCCAAGTACTACCTCTGTGATATTGCCAGTTTTGCCAAATACAGAAACCTCGATCGTTCGGGGAACCTACGCTTGGCCACTTTTTGAGATTACACAAACCCATAAATAGATATTTATTTACTAAAATCAATTTGTACTTGAGGCGATACAAAACAAATGGAACACAAAAGCAACAAAGTATGAGCTCTTCAACTATAGTGCGAAATACGAAGTAGCACAAAATCAATCTTTATTTGATTCTGTGATAAATGGCTGCGAACAATATCTAATTAAGTTGAAGCAGAGGAATGGGAGACACGGAGAAATTGCCCTCGATGCTATCTCAAAATGGCATTTTTCTAAAAACTCAAATAAAAAAATGGACCTTTTTTAAAGATGAATTCGAATTTCTATTGCAAATTGACTTAATGGGTGGATTTGATAGGTTATCTCAACTAACTTTTGGATTGTGTCGTTGCCCTATTTAAATTTGGGATCTCGAAATATTTTGTTTACAACAATAACTTGCACAATTACTTAATGAGCAATTTCTATCCAAAACTTGTTTGTCGAACACAAATCCTGTTACGAATCAAAGTCATAATTCAAAAAATTGGAACTTATTTCAACCTACGTGGACCCTGCAAATTTGATCAACGAGTTGTGCGTTTGAGCAACTCTGTTACAATTGTAAGAAATTCACTTGAACTTAATGTAAATGACTTCCTTTTATGGTATACATATATTCATAGTAAAAGACAGCCTGGTGTGTCTTAAATTCAATTATTTAAAGACATCTCTTATCATGGGAAACCACAGCTGGATGATTTTGTAAAGTTACACAAAATTTAATACATAGAAGACAGTTGAACTCCATCAATAAAACTATTGCTTAAATTTGGTAAACGAGTAGCTATATTAAATATTTAGTTAGCTAAACTTAGAAATCATTTAATAATGGATTCACCTCAGAGAGGTAATTGTAATATATTTAATTTTTAAAATTCTTTAAGATTCATAAACCATACCTTTCTTAAACATAATTCCGGTCGTTTATCCATCTTAGTTAGATTTAAAAGTAGCTTACGATTCTCCCAAACTTAGATTCATCCTAAGTAAACTGTCTAGTTTTTTTTTATTTTTACAATTTTTGATTTTTTTTAAATATATTAGTGCTTTTCCCAGCACACCATGTTTGGCGCCAAATTTAAACTTTAAGATTTTCGATTTTTTTATATGTAGGACACTTGACCAAATTTAGAAATTTTTAATAGAATTATAGCCAGAAGTAGTAGACGAAAACTTAAAAGAGCATACGAATCCAGAACAGAGTGAAAACATACAAAGATTAAGTCTCGCGGCAAACTTTGCAGCATTTCATCAGAGCTTTATAAAATTATTATACTGGACAAATAGAATTAAATAAGAAACTCTAGTTTTTACCCCCATCGTTCATCTTTCAATAATAGGCAGTTACGGTACGTTCTTCAAGGTCTAACTAAGCATTTGATTGTCTCTGGGTCCGTGTATGGTCGTCAATGGTCGATGTCCTATAGTTAAATTAGCACTATACCATGTGACCTAAAGCCATGTGACCACAAGATCACCCTTAAACCATGTGACCATAAAGACGTGTGACCAGTAGACCATGTGACGAGATGACCATGTGACCCACTCCAAGGTCAGGAGCTAGAATTAAAGATTTAGTATTAAATTCATTTGAATTTAAGTTTGAGTATTCCAAAAATGCATTTGGTTTATTCGTAATAGATTGGGAAGATGTAATTTCAGTCATTTTAAAATCTGGAATAGGTGCAGGAATTTACTTATTTGATTATGACGTTTGGAGAACAAACTCCGGTGCCAGAAAAGAGTATGTATAATAGAGATGTTGCTTGAATACAAATGTCCCAAAAGAAAACCAGTCCTCGGACATATTACCGAGTATACTTTTTTGTGGATGTAGGTAGGGCTATATTCGTCTTTGGAAGTATCAGTTTGGTTGCGATCGTCTAATCGCAATACAATTAGGTTGCATAAGCGAGGATTTTCCTCCTCAGCCCTTTAGATCGACTTTCGTAGACCAAATTGCCACTCTCAAAGTCGAATATATCCCTAAATTTAGATTTCTACAGATCTGGCTGTGGTACGGGAGCAGGAGGTATTAAACACCTAATGATTCCACTAGTAGCTAGCCTTACTCAATTATTACCAATTTGCACCTCTCACTGGTCATTACCTACTCCATGAGACGACTGAGAGTCCCATGTATGCTAACCTTTATAGACCCCCAAGTCGTCTCACATTGGTCTTGACACGCCAAAAATAATGCCAGTGTATAGCAAGAGTAGACAGGTATATATGGTTTGATATTCATATCATCAACTATCATGGTACATGTGTTCTATAGGATTATATGCGAAAAGTCTGATTTCGAACATTTTTCGAATTCGCGGCCATTTCATATGGGGGGAGGTTACGATCGCTCGAAAGTTGAGCAAAACCTATCAAATCGCACCAGTTTGGTGCAGGATCACCATATTTTATCACGTACACGACGTTTTAAAAGGCCTACAACTCAACAACAAAAGGAGTTGGTAGGTTGAACTGTTGGTCATTGGTAGTGCTAGTTTGAAATTATATACCAAAGTTTTGAAACTGGCAAAATTCCCAAAGGTTCAGTTGTAATTGCTCGCTAAATGCAATTTTTGCTTAACTATGTAGACGGGTTATTGTAGCTTTACTCTCGTCTATCAACTACTGCCGCGTAATGAAGTGGGAATTATGACAAACTAGCCATCAATATACATCCTCAAATTTCAGCTGAGGCCTCAAGTTAAAAACCCCATGTTTCAGAGCCAATCAAAGTTGGCTCCCATAGTTAATTTTTGATCATGTGACCCGATTTTCACTCAGGTTCATTTCAAAAATCAAAAACTAATTTTATAAAAACCATTAAAATCGACTTTTTTTTTTTTCAAAAATTTTTTGTAGCCTGAAGAACAATCTATCTATCCCCCCTACTTTCGAATCCGTAACTTTAGGGGCTAAATACTACTGGCTTGATGAAGTAGAGCAAAAAAGAGGCCAAAATTGCGACTTTATCGTTCTAGAGAATCCGCCACACTGAACTTTTTGGCCATTTCACACCGCTCTATAGATTCAAAAAGTGGGCTTATTTGAGGCCGACTTAACTGAGTGCATACCTCTACTATTCATAGCGCTACAGACTCAAACTACGCACATCCTCGGTACGCGATATTTCGCACTATTTTGCTTCATAACTCTTCTCCTGTAAGTATTTTTCAACAACACAATCTCACGGTCGGAGGTCTTCAATTAAAGA